>CM040759.1:6247214-6304714 GCA_022829145.1 Albula goreensis | reverse complement strand
CGCTGCCGAAAACGATGTTTATACCTACCTCGATCCCCCACCCCCCCCCCCCCACACACACAAGCCTCAACAAGCCCACAGAAGCCCCCCACTCCGCTTCCCACCAAACACCAAAAATAAACATGACTGCGACCGCTGTGCTGAGGTGAGAGTTTTGAGAGGTGTCTGTGTTATTTGGTGTTATAAAGCATCCACACTGCGGCCTCCCCCCTGCTGTTTGTGCCGACTTTCTGATGGTAGTCTGATAGCTAACTGCCCCCCCACCCCTGCACCCCCAACCGCTACACACACTCTGCCCTCATTGGCCCACACCCCTGCCTTGCTCCCGGTCTGCCTGCTGTAAGGCCAGCTGGTGATTACTTGTCTCACAGCAGACCCGCAGAGGGCTAATGAAGGCATTTAGTTTGGGGTCATGACCTCTGGTGACCTTTGAACCCTCCTCACCATTGATACCTGATGAGGACTTTGACAGTGACTCAATGGCGGCACATGAGACCTCCCTCTCGGACCGGCCTTGGACCTGATCCAGCTGGTGTGTGCCGGGTTTGGGGGGGGGGGTGCCCCAAAATCCCCACAGGACCCCTTGTCTACTATTGTTTAACAACACAGAACAGAGAGGGGCTGGCATCACAATCAATACAGGCCCCTGGAAGGATAATACCAGTTGAAACGAGTCTGAAATCAGAAACATGATCTCATTAAACCACAGGAAGTCTATTAGGTTCCATGCAATTACCATTTCTATCAAACACAAAACACACAAGGGAAGGTTAGAGAAGATTACAAAACAAGATTACAAATACATACAAATGAAAGCATGGGGGTCATAAAATATCCACTTTTATTTTGATACATGACATTGGGTGCCTCCTGTCAATATTTCATGGCTCCGTGACCAATGAAATTTATTCAAATCATCACATGACTAAAAGTCGTCACATTTCATGTGAAATAAAAGTCCTCTTGGGTTCTCCAGATGTTTTGACACATAAGAAAAGCAATGCTTTCCTAAATGAGCCATCAGCAGTAGAGAGGGAGCCCCACGGTATGCAGGTAAGACCACATAACCTATAACTTATACTGAATACCAATGTGAAACATGTCCTCATTCGGCATAGTGGTTACTTCTGACTGAAGAGGATGAAATCCACATGCATAAATTTCACAGCGAAGAAGCAAAACAATTAAATTCTGTCTCTTGTGCATCTCTTGAGGTCCCTGCGAGTGTAAAATTCAGATAAATTCATTCTTGTCTTTGTACCACAGGGAGGCAGAGAACCCCCCTCCCACCCACACAATCACACACACACACACACACACACACACACACACACACACACACACACACACACACACACACACACACACACACACACACACACAAATAAATAAATAATACACAACAAACCAAAACTCATTAACATGACAGAGTCGGGAGCTAAATTACAGCAAGCACACTGTTGGTGCTAATGACTCTGGAAGGAGACATAAATCCTAATTACTGGAGGAGGAGAAACCGTTAGCGAGCGTTTGCTGAGAGCCTGTGCCTCCCCTCTCCCCTCTGCGGCCTGTCTTTATGAAACATCTCCTGCTTCCCTAGGCCTCGGCTAGAGACTGCCGCTACTGCTTTCCCATTTTAAAGTTGGTCTGCTAATCTGTGGTTTTGGCGACAGCGCGCAATGCCGTTAGCCAGTCCCTTTGTTTGTATATGAGTGCAAGTGTCTGTGTGTGGTTTCTTTTTTCAACCCTCCCCCCTTAAGTAATTAGGATAAATCCCTTGAGCTTGCTGATTAGTAAATATGATAATTAAGTCTCTCTTTTGTTATTCCTAAATGATGAAAGCTTGTATTGAATACTCGGCGAGTGACTATTAATCAAAGTTTTTATTTTTTTTTTATTTTGATAGACTTTGGATGATAAACCTCTTAATGAGAGATGAAGTAAAAACCAGAGCCGCTGTTCTTTTTGGCACTCATCAACCATACAGATGGGCCATGCGTCCTACTCTCACAAACCCGGGACAGTGAGGACTGGCTGTAGATAGAGGGGAACAATGGAATGGGCAGCAGTACGCTCAGATAACAATGCATTCTGGGTACTTGGGCGTGTCTTTGTTTTTGTTGTCAGCCTGCCAATTAACCAGTGTCATTAGTACAGGCATAATGGGAAGGTGCATATAAATTGGCCCACTCATTCATATGGTACACCTACCCATATTCCCTGTTATTGCAAGAGACTGATAAGCCATACAGCAGGCTCTGCTTATCCCCCAATTTCAACTGCAGGGGAACAATTGCATATGTATATACGTACATTCATTTTTTTTTACATTTGTTATGGTTTTTTATTCCATGTCTTTTCCCAATTTGAAAGGCCCAGGAGCGTGTACAAGCCATGCCTAATGCTACAATCTCTGCTGTCAGTTTGGGAGAGCACAAAAAAAAAACATGCACCTGCTCTATCCTGAAACATGTGGAGGAAGTCTCTCCTTGGCTTTGTGAAAGCAGGTGCTGTGCACCCCGTTAACCAGTAGGGGTCACTGTTGAGTGATGAGACACATTCCTGCTGACTGATTCCATTCCTCCTAGAGTAGTGCTACAGCCTGCTATGCCTCAGCCACAGGCTTTCCGGTCACAGTCGGCACTGGTATGGCCCGCATTTGATAACAGTGTGTGGGTCTCATCTGCACATGTCAGAATAGGATGAACAACCCAGCAGCTCCACACATTTTTCATAGTACATACAAGTTTTGTACTTAGAATTCATGTACATTTTAGTCCCCTTCAAAGGCTAAGCTTCATACTTGCATGAGAGCCTGGATTGTGATTCGTGATAGTGACTGTAAACGGGTCAAGAGCCACAGCATATTATATTCCTGGTCATGACCCGGGGGGCTAATGGTGGAATAACCTGGCTCGCCCCGGGAATGCCTTGGCGTGATCTCCAGACATCGGGTTCAATTTGGGGTCTTGTCCGCTCATTACCCAGGTCAGGGACTGAAGGGGTTTTGGTGGGGGAAGGTTGGGGTGGGGGACAGGGGGGGCACGCTCCTAGGCCACTCTGTTGCCTTGGAGATGGACTCTAATCAGCGGTACAGGCGGTGCGCCGGGGTCACCGTGCGTGTTCTGGGAGGGGGCATGGTCTAGAGGGGTCATCGGGGGCACAGACAGCAGCGCACACGTTTATAGAACAGGGATGTGAGAGTCCACACACGCCTTTCATTAGGAGTGTTAGGAGCCCTTTCTGGACAAACAAGAGTAACCACAGAGGAATTCACCAGACTGGGGCGTGGGGGCGACATAAATACCACAACAAGCGTCTTCTTCCTCCACAGAATGATTAACGTGTGGAAGCAAGCTCTTTTTTGTGTCAGTAAATTTTGCCCCAAAAGAGAGCTGTATAACATGGCAGTGTTTACACCCTGATGTGAACCAATAGCAGGCACTCAGACAAGATCCAAGGGGATCTGGCTGCATTGCAGGTGGAATGACAGAGGGAACGGACAGAGCTCTACCGTGTTGAGGCAGGGATGAGTTGAACCAGCAGCTGAAAAATAAAAGAAATGGCAAGAAAAAAACGTCAATTTTTGAAGAACATCAACATCTCCAGAGATGAGGGTCGTGTCCACACGCATCAATCCTGAAGATGAACTCATCACTCAAACAGGATGTCCCATGTGCAGACAGACAGACGGCCACGGCGTACCTTGTCCTTCAGAACATAAGGGGCATCGGTCACTGAAATCAATACTGACTCTGACACAGTCGATACCGTTCCCGAGGTGATTTTTCTTTTACTCGGGACAATATGGCACGCTGCAGCAAAGTGGCTTGTCTTGTAATTTTCCCCTTAGCTCCATCAAGGGTCTTGGCTAATGGAATGACATCTCTACTGTTTCTGTAAGTTTTCTTGTACCTTCAGAAAATGAATTATTAGTGAGAGCAAGCCTTTCTTCCCTAAATGACAAGCTAATGGCCAAGCACGGGTTTACCATGTTTCAGCTCAAGGCCTGTTGTTGGAGTCTTACACACATGGAAATTTGTCTCTCAGCTTTTTCCATTTTTTTATTTTACAAAAATAATGCCTTCCTTTATAGTCTTAGCAGAAAATTCAAACCTCCTGGTCAGTATATTTTTATGAAGTGCCAGTAAAATCCTGTTGAAAAAATAAATAAATCACACAGAATTTCTTTGATGGTAAACAGCTGCTAATTGAGTTTTTTGGGCTACAACAGAAATGTCAGTAAAACTCAATATGCCTCTAAAACCACAAACACACACAAACACACACACACACACACACACACACACACACACACACAACTGGACTTTGCCCTCATAATCTTTAGGGTCACTCTGCCTCCAGAATCCAGCTAACAGGAAGTGATGTCATCGCCCAGCGTCCAATAGAGATATTTCTCCCTTTTTTCCATCTCCCTGTCTCTCAAGAGCAGAAACAAAATCACCAGCTGTATCGGATACAATGGAGGACCTGTGGCTAATTAATAGCAATTTCACAAAGCTAATATTGAGTTGCTAATGGATCCCATGAGACCCTCACTCTAAATGCTCCACATAGCCTACAAAACATATGTTCTGAACAGGGCAAGTGCCAGCAAACCTGGTCCTTTCTCCGGCTCCCGACCCCTCCCCTCCCAAACTCCCAGCCTCCTGCACAAACTCCAGACAGAGAAACAAGGTCTCAGGTTATTCCATAACAGAAACACATGCACACACTGCTTGGCCACCCTCCAGCCGCGGCCAATGAAATCTCTCGATACTGAGTTCCGAACAATTGGTGGCTCCCTGCCAGCCAATGAAATCAGCGGCTGCCACCTGTCGGCCTTGTCCGCCCCGTGGATGGGCCGCTCGCACAGCTGTTTAGCAGGAATGCTATCTGGTCATGTGAGAAGCGTGTCTTATGAAAAGAAATCAAAGAAAGGGGTTTGCCCCCAGGCCCACCCCCGCTGCCCCCCCACCACCACCACCCCCGACAGCCCCTAATGCGAGAATAAGGCCCTGAGATCATCTGCAGTGTCTTCAGCGCTGTCTCGCGTGCAGAGCGGAAATCCACACGGAAAGACAGAGGAATCCACGCCCCCGGGGTTTTGTTTGCTTTATTTTGTCTCGCATCATTATTCGGGGGGGGGGGTGGGGGGTTGTCGGGAAATGCCTGGTAGTTGATGTAGTGGGTTTTTGATGTGAGCTGGTGGAGGATGTTGGTATCCCTTACACAGACAATCGACCCCCTTGTGCACATGCCACCCCCCCACTCAAACCTTTCACCCACCCAGGCTCAAAGGACACAAAGTCCCAAGAAGCATCTGAAAATAAGGGACCTCACAAGCCACAGACCTGGGCAGGGTCATACAGCAAAGCTTTGCTATTGATCTGTTTTCCTTGTCACATGCCATTTTCCATTAGTGAGGGACAACATTAGGTGAAGTGTCACTTTTCTGCCTTCCACAATCTAGAGTGAGCCACGATCAGAATGTGATTTAAATTACAGATAATTCAGAGAGTAAATAAATAAATAAATAAACAAGCAAACCCATTTAGCAAGCAACCCATGTAGGGAAAGTATTTCACAAGCCTTGTACTGTCACAGTGCAGTGTCATAAATTCCAAACAATTTGATCTGATGAGACGGGCCCAGCTGCAGTAATGAGCGATGTCCCTTCAACTCTCTGTGGGGGTGGGGGTGGGGGGTGCTGCAGGGAGCCTTACGCGTTTATCTTCCAAAGCCGCGGAGCTTGGCGGCCTGCTTGCGGTGCCTCGGATTGACCGGAGCCGCCACCACTGCGGGGAGAGGGTAAGTAATGGCCGCTGGGGCAGGCTGGGAAATCCCAGAGACGGCGAGCCCTCCCGCCCGCACTCCCATTCGTCAGCCGCTGCCAGGCTCTGGCGCGGTGTCATAGGCTTTGGCCTTCGGCTGGGAGATTGAGGTTCCCGGTTCCCCTCCCTCCGTGACATATTGCCGTTTTTCTTGGGTCATGTGGCACACAGTGAAATGGCTCCGGGCCACGTCACCGCTGGGAAACATGAGGTAGTGATGAACTAGCTTTTAAATCAAAGTCATTCCAGTGAAGAGGCCAAGCGCAACACCTGACTGATGCCCTGAGCAAGCCACAGTTTTTTTAGCTCTTCTTATAAAAGCGGTCAGAACCTGCTTCAAAGTGGATTGCACACAAAAGAAAGATCATGAGCATACACACACACACACACACACACACATATGCACATCTGCACATCTGCATATATGTGCTCTTGTACAGTCATGCCCATGCACACACACAACCTCACACACATGCACATTTACTCACATGTGCACTTGCACATGCATTCACACTCACACACACACAATTGTACTCACTTGCACATGTGTGCACTCACATGCACACACCAAGCACACACGCAAATTACAGTAGCCTCCGAAACATACACTCATGTAGAAGCACACATTCCGGCCAAGACTACACGGACTAAATCAGGGGAACGTGGTGAGAATAAATATTTTCATAACTCATGAATATGTTCTCCTTTCAGCGGAGGGAAATACAGGAATAACACAAATTGAATAAGACTCTGTGGCTCTGTCAGAGGGCCCAAAGTCAACAGGATTAGGAACTCAGGAGAGAAAAGATGAATAACTTAATTGTACGGAGCGCTGGTCACGCAGCTGGGGGCACAGAGACCTCCGTACAGCATTTCAAAGTCAGGCCATAGCCCCCTGATATGCATCTATGCTCATCGAATCAGAGCTCTGCGATTAGAGCATCTCTACGATCCAATGCTCTCAGGACCAATGAGAAGTCATGAGATTCAGGGTTGGGATCATCAGTTCCCGCCCCTTTGATTTGATTGGCTGCATGCTCACGGGTCAGGTTCACTTGGGCACGCCCACTTGCACATGTGTGCATGCAAGCACATAAGCACACAGGTGTGCAGGAATGAGTACACTGACCCTAGATCAGTTTCACTAGTAGGTTTAAGGAACGATTGATTGAAGGAATGATTAGGGTTTAAGGAACAGTTCCAGTCGCTGCACCTGAGATGTACTTGAACATACACATTGATGAAAATAACAAACGATTTGTTTAACATGATGCTGCAACCATAATTGTTATAGAGAATGAATTTAGGTGCCCACAGCAGCATGGATTGGAAAATTTACAAACTCAATAAGACCTAAAACCAGTGAACTCAAATATATGGCCATTTGCATACTTCTCTTTACTCCTACCACTTGATTAAACAGCATGTATGTTCAGTAAGCAATATGTGTGATATGGCAATTAAAACAATTTAAACATTCCTTGGTACAATGAAGTTCACTGTAAGCTTGCACTTATGCTACATAAATATATCCCATCCCTACCATGGCATTTAGGAACAGACACTGATACACATGGATTGCAAAATTGTTTCTGTCATTATCCTAAGAATTTATTCCCATTTATTCCTCCTGACAGAAAAAAAACTGGTGCAGTATAAAATATGCCCATATGTGTATAATAATACTGTAAGGGTCGATGTTGGTCTTAGTGCAGGCTTGAACAAAAGCCCTTCTTTCTTTAGCAAAGAAAACAATAGTTTTCATAATTTTCCTCGTCACCGCTGGAGAATTCAGAGTCCATGCTGTTCTGTATTATTCATTTGCAGAGCACATTCTATTACCCCGTGCTATTCTGGTTGACTTGCATTGCATCGGAATTACACTTCATTCCCCAATTATGCAGTAATAACTTCTGCTCAACTGTGCGGCGGACATGGAAGGGTGAGAGGTGGGGGGAGGCCGGGGGGGGTATGGGGGGGTTGGTGTGTGCCGGGGGAAGGGGGGGAGACCCTCCCGAAGTTTCAAGAACAACAATGGTTATTCTCCAAAAATTTGGACAGGGTGGAAAGGAACCCCCTTGGGTCTACGCCTGTCTGGAGTGGGAGGAGGGGACGGGTGAGATGTGAGATGGAGGTGCAGCGAACAGGCATGGGGCGTCTGTGGGGCGTCCCAGGGGGGAGCCTGTGCCGAAGACGGGGCGACGTCCATGTTTGGTTTGGCTCGGGCCTCGAGGGGTCCCTTGGAGAGCTGTGTTTTCTTTGTCGGCTGTGCGGCTGCTTCGTTTCACCGCGCTGGGCGCGAGCGCCGGGGTGATTAATCGATAGCCACTGAAGCGGCGCTATCGCTGCCCGCGCTGCAAAGCTGCGCCGCTTCATGAAAAGTTTTTGCGCTATGTTCCATTAGACTGTCAAAGTGTTGAGCTCTGCTGAGTGTCTGTGGCACACTGGCAGCAGTGGGGGGGCCTTCGGGTTCATAGCACCCCTCCCCTCCTGACCACCTACCAAAAAAATGACATTTAAATAAAATTCATGAAATAAAATTCAAAACCAAAGTCGTTATGCAGCTTTAGTTTGTTATGTGCATCATAAATAGTGGTAAACGTGTGGTGAGAAATATTGAATTTTAGATTTTTAGCTGTGGGCAGCAATCGTCTGATGAACGCCCTCTCAAGCTGGAGCACAAGACGAGTGACTGAGGCAGAAACGTTTGAGTGAAACGGCAGCTTTCCGTGACATTTTGAAATATTTTAAAGGTAAGCAACAAAAACAAAGTCGTTCTTGCTGTCTTACAATGCAGTCTAATTTCATGGATCAAGAATGATTCTCTGGTTTTGAATATTGATTAAGCTGATGCTTGAAGAGAATGAGGACAGAGAAATATGTTGAAGCTCCCCTTTAATAAATCAAGTGTCTGACTGAGCAACGTGCTTGCTGCCTGTGGGGGTAATGTGAATTTTTTTTCTATTGTTTTTGTGCGTCTTTTTTCTGTTGACTGTGCAGGACCGTTCACCAGTTACGCTTCCTTCTCTTTGCAGCCAGTCATTCACCTCGATCTCATCAAATGGCCATTGTAATGCCGCTCTGCAGCATCGCTCGCAGATCAACAGCTGGGCTGTCCCTGATATAAACAGAATGTACCGCAGTTTATTTTACGTATATTTTTCACAAGGGGATGATGGTCCGCTGTTTGCTCGCTATCTGGGAAGCTAAGCGAGAGTGAAGGAAGCTGAAAAATGAGGGATAGGTGTCTCTGTGGTGGAACCCCTAAAAAGGTGGGAAGAAAAGGGAAAGCCTCGTGCTTGGCAGGACTGGGTTTTGGGGGCAGGACGGGACAGAACTGGGATGGCCAATTCAAATAACCGGGGCGGTTTGGATTTGTTTTGTGTGTAAATTTCCCCTCTGGCAAAGCACAGGCCCACCGTGCTGTCTGTGTGGCTTTCGGCTGCATGAGAGGGGTCTCTGGTTTCACCCCCAAACCAGGGACCCTGTGGGGAGAGGGGTGCGGAGGAGTTATGGTGGGGGTGATGGGGGTGGGGCCAGACACAGGGGGACACAGACTTTATTCAGGGGGGGTTCATTGGCCTGAGTTCACAGTAAAATCTATGCTGTTGGACCGGGAGTTTTAAACTGAAGTCCTGGAGTTCTGAGGTGTCTGCAGTCCTCTTGCTGTGTCCTTTTAATCAGCTTCTGGGGATTTGGAAACAAGAAGTTTGGACACGTTAGCCAATAAATGACTTTCATTAATTACTTAAGTGCTGTGTTCCCTCCATGAAGTACAATAATTCTGTATAACAAGACACTTCATAGTGCATTATCCCGCTTGTATTGCGGCCACTTGCCAAAAATTAAAAAAAAAAAAACATTTGTATGATAACATCGCTAGGTGCGCTGCCAGGACTCCTGGGCCCAATGAAAAGATATGACAGCAGTCCCCCTCAATCTTACTGATGACACTGATGGACATTTTTAGGGCCCTGGCAAACCTAGGTCCCCCTAAATCATTGTTACCTCTCTCTGCACCAGCAGTGCCACTGACGGTTGGGTGCCATGGAAACAAACTTTTCAAACCATTCCAGAACACTGCTTAAAGAGTGAAACTCACCGAAACCCCAGCAGACACAGCAGGCCCCTCCAGTGCCCGAGCCCGAGAGCCCCCAGTGAGTCTCTCAGTGCCATGCTGGCATGCTCTGACCCAGGGGAAGAGTCACACAACAGCACGGGAAGGTGAAACCAGGCGACGGCGGTGCGGTTTGTCTGAATAGTGCAGTGACTCACAGCCCCATTAAGATGATCCCAAGCAGCGACCCAGGATGCCATCCTGTGGGAGGATAATGGACAGGTAGACTGCTCCATTTCCCTGACTCATCGTTCAGACATTCCACCATTCACCATTCACTGTCACACCACGGTTACTGTTTTACAACCTTTTCCCAGAAACGTCTTCGCTCTCAGTCCTAAAATGTCAGCCCAGTAGGATTTTGTAATTATCAAAGGCTATCACACTGTGTGGTTTGTCACCTGAAGAAGCTCCACAGTCTCAAAAACACCTTTCCGTCTCCTGGACTGTCCATCCATCCAAGAGCATCCGCTCTTGAATGTTCAGATACAGCTGTCCTTGTAAGGCTTCCAATATTGACTCTGAAATACATTTTCCTCCACAAGAAAATGTATTAATGTTAAACATTAATTGTCATGCCACTTTCTGCTAATTATTGAAAAATTAGTACTTGTTGCAATTTAAATTACTCACTATTGAATGGTCATATCTTCAGCATATGTTTTCCTGCACTGTACACTGCTCTGAAAAAGAGTCTCCCACTGTATCTGGCCTCACAGTAATAATTTTAGATTACATTCTTTTGTTTTCTGAGTCATTACAGGCTCCTTTTTCTGTGTTCCAAACATGTATTCTCAGAAAATAAATGAAAAAAAAAATGGTGGTGTATTGTTTAACAGTCATGTTGCTGAGGTTATTTTCGGTATTAATTGGAACAGGTAAATGCTGAACTTGAACTTCCCAATGACAGAGGAAATGGAGGACTTGCGGGAGGAACAGAGAGAGGTCCAGTAGGAAGGTCTAACCTGTCAGAGAACAACAGATTACAGGGGCCTTTGAGATGAAAGCCTGGCCCTTAACAGGCATGTAATAGAGTAAGAGGGGGCTCTCCAGTGTATTCTGTCCTATTTGTCCCAGGAGGGGTAAGGAACAAGAAGCTCAACTAACCCCCATCCGGCCCTGCGGTTTGAGGGTAAACTACTGGAGAAACTAGACACTGGGGCTCCAAGGGTCACAATCACTCAAACCCCTGTGTGTGTGGTTATGTGTGTGTGTGTCAGCATCCTCTCACACTGAGAAATGTCTTCTGACTATGTCCCCACTGCACCCACCCCCACCCCCGCACACACACATGCACACACACACACACACACACACACACACACACACTCGCGTCTACACACACACCACACGCACATGCACACACACGCACACACACACATACTCACATCCACACACACACATGCATGTCCACACACACACCCACACACACTTGCACGCGCTCACACACACATGCTCACACACACACACGCACACACACACGCTCACACACGCGCTGATGCTCACACACACACAGACGCGCGCACACACACACACACACACACACACACTCACGCTCACGCATGCACACACACACACACACACACACACACACACACACACTCACGCTCACGCATGCACACACACACACACACACACACACACACACACGCTCACGCATGCACACACACACACACACACACACACACACACACACACACACACACACACACACACACACACATGCACACACACACACGGGGAACCTGACACTGGTGTTGTTATTGAAATGACGCAGGAGGGGCTGATAGCTCATCTCAGCACAGCCGATCCTCTTAATAGGCCAATTTTCCTGCTGCCTAAGAGACAGGGGCAGGTGTGTGTCAGATTCGGGGGAGAGATAGGGGCGCCCCAGACCCCCCGAGATGACAGCCCCTCAGCCCGTCCCAAGAGCTGCTTAAGGGTCTGGCTGCTCCGGCATCCCGCCCAAGACCCCAAAACTCGCCCCCTTCTCTTTCATGTGTGAAACTGGAGGCCGAGGTGCCCAGACGCACTGGCAACTTCATTTCCCTGATTTATAAGCCTTTTTTTTTGCTTTTGAGCCAAGATGCAAAAAATAAACCCAGATCAAGGGGGCGACTGGTGTGAGGGTGAAGGAGGGGAGAGGACAACGCCGAATTCGGAGGGGGAGGAGGAGGAGGAGGAGGAGGAGGAGAAGGAGGGCTCAAATTCAGCCACAAGTGCCCTAAATGTCATCGCCTTGTTTCAAGTTCATCTCATCTCTCAGCGCCACTATCAGAGAAAGACTGGCCGATTGGGTTACAGGGTTGGGGGTGTAGGAGTGGGGCACGGAACTCATCATTTTCATGGGAATCCCTGGATGTCTGATTCAGACCTCCTGATTATGATTTTTAAAGTTATACATATGGATGCATAAGCCCACATAGAGAGTGACAACAGCACAATGAAACGTCACATTCGTGTGTGATTGCATTTGTGCCTGTCCTGTCGTTTCGTTGGTGGGTTGACTGGGGGGGGTGTGGGAACGGCAGACATTAGCCGCTATCTGTAAATAGCTTCAGAGGCCCAAGGAATGACTGGGTGGGGGGGGGGGGTCATTAATATCATCTCCGCTTATGTCTTTCATATCGCCGAGCAACCAGCTGGCTCCTCCTGGCAGATCAGTCAGTGCCAGGGAGCTGCCATTGTTAGCAAAGCACTATAGTGCCGCACTGGGAATCTTCCTCTTTACTGCACGTTTTCAACAGAGGGAGGGGGCAAGCAATGAGCTAGCAGTGCTAAGCTAACCTGCAAACACCGTTAGCCACTTTAATTACTCACATTAGTGTTCCACACAGGAACTAGAGGAGAAAATGCAGAGTCAAAAATTTCTATATCTAAGCTGTGGCCAAGGGGATTATGGCCACTGCTAGACATGAAATCTTAATGAGTTTCATAAACTTAAATGCAGACAATAATTCTGACTGTGTTTATGGTTTTAGGATTTATTTTCTTGCCTCATGTTTTACCGCCAAGATCATTTTTCTAAATTCAGTTTTGCATATTTTGCAAGTCAAGTGGTCAAATACATTTTTCTTGTCTCATTTTTTTGCTCAAATAATGTGCATGATTTTTTTCTTTCTTTTTAAGCTGCATTCCTTACAATGCCTCTATGTTTGTAATATTCCATATGTGCCTCTGAATTCAAAATGGTATAATATATGTAAATAAATAAATAAAATATTTATATATTATACTTTTATAATAAAGGTATAATATATAAATACTAATGGATATCATGATGGTTATGACCTAATTCCTGGTTCATAGAAACCTTGGAAACTGGGCTTTTAGTTTAGGAGCTTGGCCAACAACTCTGACCTTGCAGGTTCGATTCCCAGGTGGGGCACAGCTGTTCTAACCTTGAACAAGGTACTTCACATGAGTGGCCTCAGTAAATATCCAGCTGTATAAATGGATAGTGTTTAAAAATGCTCGCTGTGTAAATCTCTCTATTTAAGGGCGTCTGCTAAATGCCTGTAATGTAATGTAATGTAATGTTTTTAGTAGTCTTGTGGGACTGTCGTCTGAGCTCTGATCAGTAAGACACTGCTGTCTGTTCCACTATGGTTCATTTCTCCCCCCCTAAGCAGAATGGGAAATGGATGAGAAAAGAATATTCGCTGTCATAGATATAAATTTTAATAAGGCTTTAACGATTTCAAATAGCTGTGTCTAGTCAGGGAGATTAGGAACGTCAAGGACACAGATGCTGTTGGAGTTGTGTAGTGTGTTTATTGGTTCAAGGCATCTACAAAAACTCAAAATGAATTCTGAATTTTCTCCCTACACTGGTGGGAAATTATGTTGTATCATACATACGACTTTTATCACATGCTGTTGACACAAAAGAGAAAGCGCCCGCATTCCCATAAGATTAGCTTCCCCACCCCCTTTCAATATGAACGAGAGCTAAATCTGTGCCGACACTCTACTTCAACTGATTTATGTCGACTTCTCCTCTCCAAGAAACATGATCGTGGAAATCACAACATTCCTCCTCTTTCACATAATAATTCCTATTATTTTATTTGTCACTGTTGGATTTGAGGGAGAGAGAGAGAAAGACAGACGGAGAGACAGAAAGAGAGACTGGAAAACAAGCAACAGACTTTATTTATTGTTTAATTATTACTGTAATTATTATCAGTATTGTCAGCGTTGCTGTAAGTTCTGGTGGAGCTGTATCTATTAATGTTATTTATAAAATTATTTTTAAATCATGATCGTATTAGTTTTATGATATTATTATTAACTTTACTTCAATTTGTGATTGCAGGTTCCAGATGATTAATTTATATTTACCCTCAGATTTCTCTCTGTATGCTTTGGCAATATCTATGTATGTATTTCCTGCCAAAAAAGCTGTCTGAATTTGAGTTTTAGAGAGAGAGAGAGAGAGAAGAAAGAGAGAGGGAGAAAGAGAATGAGTCAAAGAGGGAGAGGGTCAAATGAGAGGATGGAGGAAGACAGGAATTTGTACTGTACTGTTGGACACAATTGGGCTTGTCCAGGGCCAGGACAAGAGATTGGTTAAAGTTAGGCTAACTCAGGGCACCTTCCCCAGTTTGGCTCATCCCAAACATGTGCCATATTGCCACATGCCCAGCGGGTGACCAGTTGTCAGCAGTGAGAGGCGCACCCATCGTTTCTCAGCTCAGAGTGAGCAGCTGAGTGGGAATATTGACTGGCTTACAGCAGGTGAGCCCCTGAGAGGAGAGCACACACTGCAGCAGGTGGCACAGCTTTCGCTTAAGAGACGACAACTTTTTGTAAATGAGAAATTGTTCAATAAAAACAGAAAAGGAGAAAAATATAGAAATGGAACTTTTCTCAGAGGCTCTTTTCCCCTGTGGAAACAGGGAGGGAGGAGGGAAAATTTGGCATGGTTAAACCTCGCTCCACCTGCCCCCTCCTTGAGAGAGGAACGAGACTGCCCCATTGATGAAGGGGGAGAAAGCCCCTCAAGGATGACCAAAACCTCGCCTAATGAAGCCAAATGGAGGAGGGGTCAAACCTGAATGACATCATTTGGGGGTGGGGTACTGGAGGTTTTCTTCATTGAGGCCCAGAGTATTGAAGGAGACACATTAGAAATTAGATAGTTAAATGATTTTGAAGGTGAAGACCAAATGATTAAATAATGATATTTTTTGGCTGAATTCCCCTTTAATGATTAATGATGGCCTTCCTCCTCATGACTATGAGTAGTCACTGTTTCCTCATGTGTCGGTTTGTTAATGGCAGGGCTGTACGTTGACCAGGAGCCTTCATCTCCTCCAGAGGCCCACAACAAACTTATATTTTTACAGTCTTTGCATCCATACAGATGGATATTTGTTGGAGCGATTCAGGTGAAGTAACTTGCTCCAGGATGCAATGCAGTGCACTACCTGGGAAGTGAATCTGCCACCTCAGAGTTACAAGCACAGCTGCCTAACCTTTAATTCAGTGGAATGGATTTTCAGACAACATGAATGCACTCAACACTTTATTGTGATGTGGCAAGTTGTATAAAGGTACAGGCATTTGATCTTGGTCTTGGTGTCCAAGGGGCAGGCACACCTCACAATTTTTGTGTGAGGTGTACCCCCACTCGACCAGTAGAAGAGAAAGAGAAAAAAAAGAAGAAATGAAGTAGACATGAAGGTGTACATGGGGAAGAGGAGGGATGCCTGAAGCAGGGTGTGTGATGGGAGATAAGGTATGTGGCATTTTAATACCTTTGGAGAAAACCGGATTGGATGGACAGAGGTATTTGAATGAGAGGTTGTCTGAAAATAATTCTCCCTGACTTTTGTTTTAATAAACTCCTTAACACACTGCCTGTGCTCTGTCTTCTCCTCTGCAGTGAGAGACAGCTCCAGCAGACAGGTGTGGCAGACGAGCGCTGTGGCAGGCGTAAGCTGGCAGGGCCCTAATCCACTCGCCCCTCCCATGCTATCAGAGAGCCAGGCGGGCTAAAGCTGCAGCCCCTGGGCCGTGCCAACTGGGTTTGGTAAACAGAGAGTCCGCTGCAGACAGGCTGCCCGGCAGACTGAGCGATGTGGAGCTCTGGAGTTCTTACAGTCCCACTGTCTCCACGGATACGGCCTGTCTGGAGGGGGGAGGGGGGGTTGTGTGCTTGTGTATGTGTGTGTGTGTGTGACCGTGCATGAGTGGGTATGTATTTGTCTGCAAATGTGTAGCCATGTGTTGGAAAATTTGTGTTTGTGTAGATTTGTGTTTGCAATACAAGTAAGTATTTTTTTACATTCCATTCCATTACATTAAGGCCATTTGTTTGACGCTCTTATCCAGAGTGACTTACAAGGCAAACATTACTTCATTCATGTCAACTTGTATGTGTCTGTGCATGAGTGTGTTATGTGTATGTGGTATGTGAGCCTGTGTGGCAGATGTGTGTGTGTGTGTGTGTGTGTGATTTTGCAGTCATGTATGAATTTGTGTGTGTTTATGTGAAAGGATTTGTTAAAATGCAAGTGTTGATGTAATCAGCTGATCCAGGTGAAGCCGTTTCCTTTTGCTTGGCAACTCCTGTGTGTTTCTCAGTAATTAATGTCTTTCTTCAGACGGTTTAAAAACACACCAGCGAAGTTCAAAAAGTAACTCTAAACCCATGGTATTCAGATTTATGTTTCCACCATCATCAGGAAAATATGTTTGATAGATTTTGGAAAAGCAAAGGCCCAGCTGTTGCATCAGCGAGGAGGGACACACAGAGCTACTGTATGCCCTCAGTCAGCCATGACTGACAGGACGAAGCGACGGGACACAGGTGACTTTGAGATGCCAGGGCTGGTAGGCTAGGGGTCCTCATGTTACCTCTGCATTACTAATCCTTACAGTCTACCAGCTGTTGTCAGGGGGAGACAAACCTTTCCACCAATGGGCACTAGCTCTCCTGTTGCATTCTGGGGCTTGTAGTCTGAATATAGTTGCTGGCTGTCACACTTGTGCATTAGAGGAGGAAACTAAACTCTTGTTTTTTTTGTTCTTTTCTAAACTCGTGTTCTTTCTATTTTGCAGGTGACACAATAATAATTTGAGAGGTTTTTTTTTCATGTCTTCCCTACATTGAACATAAAAGTATATATATTTATTTTGTTGTATTTGTATTATCAATGATGCTGAACAGCAACTAGAAGAAAATCCTTGTGGGAAAAGTATTCGGCATGATAAGTTTGAGGATAAAAACAACCTGCAAAAGCATAATAATCTTAATACCCACGGTTACAAAACATGTCTAAATATACGTGATGATTCATATCATGCTAAATGGGCTGTAGCACAGCTAGAGTCCGTATTCATTAAAACTTCATGCAAACCATCTTTTGTCTCACGTTTTGAAAAAGCATTGAGGAGCTGTATACAAGTTTTTAAAAAAGGAGACAAAAAAAACTTTTAACGACCTCATAAAGGCCTGATTAAAATTCCTCCCTGGCTGTCTCAGGAATTTGAATACAGGTGAAAGATTAAAATACAGGTGCTCTTTATGTTTCTGGGCGGAAAAGGACTGGAACTAATTTTAGTGGTGTTGGTTGCCATGCTGGGCCGGGGCAGCTGGCTCCGTGCCTTAGCAACCAGCCTCCACAACCAATGGGGAGGGGTCAGGGAGCGCCGACAGGGATTCACCTATCACGCATGTTTCCCAGCATGCACCACCACCATGAGGCTCGCAACCTCTGCGACCTGCCAAGATGGAGCCCTGGGGAGGACATCAAAAGGGAAGGGGGGGGTCATGTGACACGAGTGGCCCCCGGACTCACTCCTGCAGCGGGGGGGGGGCATGGCCGCTGCCGTGGAAACGTAGGAGGGCAAGTCGGCCTAGAGAACAGCACAATGCCCAGCTCTATGGAGAAGTCATGTTCTCCCCTGCGATCCAGAGCGGCAATTGTCTTCATCCGCCTGTGTGAACGCACTGGAATTTCACGCCTTCGAATTGCTCTCCTCATTGGTTATTTATTTATTCATTTCTTTGGCAGATGCTCCTATCTGATGTCACTTTACAACTGTGACAAGCGAACTAACAGTTAATGCTTATCAGTGGAGCAACAACCAGAGCAATGGCTCAGAACAATAAGAAACTCACTCATTAGGACCTCAAGCAAAGACGAACAGCTAAAGTAAAAACATATGACAAATGTCAAAGAATTACCATGAAAAGGAACATACATTGTCATGAGAACAAAGCCTAAAAAAGATCTGTAAAAACAAAATGTCCATTTCTGTGTCATTTATAAGCGACATTTCCTATATCAACATGAGAGTGCGTTAGAGAAAAAAAAGGGACACATTTGCATAAAACTTTGTCAGTTCCCAGAAACCCATTTCAATCCACACAAAATTGAGCCTGGCAGGGCAAGCTGAGCACTGGCAGGGCATGCTGAAGGAATAATTGCGCTTAACCGGCGGTATTAAAATCACCCCGATCACGCATTACCCTCTCAGAAATGTGAAACATCCGGGAGTGCAGGGAACAGCACCACAGAGATGGCAGCCTTCAATGGGATTTGTGAAGGGAATTTCACTTTCTTTCCTGCGCTGGGTTGGGGGTAGTGGCATCGTTGGTAGGAGACAGATGAGTTTAGCATAAGACGATGTGCCATGAAGCTAGGAATCAAAATGAGAAAATCGTGATGGTATGAGAAGAGCCGAGGATGAGGAAAAGGGGTATTTTTTCCCGGGTTGGTTGTCAGGGCCGATTGTATGGGCACAGAGAGAGAGAATGTGTTTATTTTCGTAGGCTTTCAATCCACCAACCCAACCCCTGACATTAGCCATGATAACGGGATTTTAAACCGGCGGAATGAAAGTCCAGGGTTCATCAAGAGGTGAGAGTTGGCTGTTGCCGTGGCGATGACAGAGCGGAGTACTTGTGTCAGTGTGTGTGGGTGTGAGGGTGTATGGGTTTGGGGGGTTTGGGGGGGTCGGGTGGGGGGTGGTGGTAAAGGGAAGCAGATGGCACCGCTCGGTGACAAAGATGCCATTTCACGCCGCATCCCCCACCTGTGGCGTGACGGACGCCATTTCTGCACTCCGCTGACCTCCCGAAACCGGGGTGCAGTGAAAGCCGAGGGTGGCCACGTCTGTCCAAATTAAAGAGTCGAGCTCAGCCAAGTCACAGGGAGCAATGGATGCACTTCAGGAATCTGTGTCAGACAGAAATATGGGGCCAGAAATACAAAGAAAATCCCTGTATTTTTTTCGCATTTCTGACTTTCACATTCTGTGAACAAAACTGTAGTTTGAATAGGTTTTTGGATGAACCTTTTTATTTTTGCTACACTTCTCCATTTTAGAAGCAACTACGGTACAGCCAGCAATACTATTCTTAAATAGTATAATAATAGCATTAATTTTGATAATAATGATTTAATATAAGAAAGAGAATGAGTCTTGAAACCCAGCAGTGTGGTATGTGTGTGTGTGTGTGTGTGTGTGTGTGTGTGTGTGTGTTTAAATACATTAATTGTACTTGCCAAAATATTTATTTCATGTTATTACTGTGAGTCATGCTTTATTGAAATTGTCTGTGCTTTGGCAAATGCTAATAGCATTGTATTTCATACCGGTATGTATGTGAACATGTCACATTGAATTAAACTGACCTGACACGGGGATCTGGTCAGTGATCTTCAGGCCTGGCGGTGGTCCAGCCAGGGTCATGCTCCACAAAGATGGAGTCTTCGCCACCACTTACCACGTCACATACACCCTCAAAAATGGCGACATGCACACATGAGCTGTCGTCAAGGTATGATTGGCTGAACCAGGTTCTATTGGTACCCCAGCTTGGATCTGCTCTCCTGACATACCTATATATGCTCTATCTTCCTTTTAGGTCATTTTATAAACTGTTTGCAGGACATGAGGAGCACGGCTGCGCTGTCCTTGCAGTGAATTCCACTCATGCCATCATAATGTGTAATGATGCAGCTTTTTCCATAATTCTCCCATAATTCATTTCTTTTTCAGTCATTTATTTTCCTTTTTATGGCTTATTTATGAAGAGGACAGGGGGAGGGGGTGGTAGTCTGGATGCACTGGGTTTCTCATATTAAACTAATAAAGACTGTTTGAGGGAGAAAGAGATGGAGAGAGAGAGAGAGAGAGAGAGAGAGAGAGAGAGAGACAGATAAAGAATGAGAAAAAGAGGACAGAGAGAGAGGAGAGAAAGAAAAATGGGGTTGTTCTCAGGGACAGCATGTTGCTGAAGTGTCTGAAATCGAGCGAGAGACAGAGAGATAGAGGGATAGATAATGAGAGAGACAGAAAGAATGATGGGGTTGTGCTAGGGGACAGCAGGTGTCTGAACTGTGTGAAACAGGGGGCTCTCCCTCTGTTTTTCCCCCCGTCCCTGTTTGCTTGTTCAGTGCTTTCCCACACAGCCTCGGCCCGGAGGCCCGGCTCCTGTCTGCATTCTTCAGCTCCGCTCCATTATCTGCAAAGCGAGTCTAAATCCGCTCCCGCTCCGCACCGAGCGTCTCCTCCCGCGCGCTAATCCGGGGATGGATCCTGATCCATCTCTCTGCCATCGCTCCTTCATGCCTCGCATGCCTGCAGCAGCTGGAAAAGCAGGCCTCACCCCAACGATCCCCGCACACAGGGACGCTCGGGCATGGGAGTCTGGCTCAGAGAGGTATGGCAGTCGCTGTTCTTGACTGGGCGATGGGGGCTTTTCGACCTCAACCCCCCAGGGACGTCCCCAAAGCGGGTGCGAGAGACCAGAGGTGAAGCCAGCTCACAGCTTGACGTTTCCACCTTGACTGGGAAGCTTGAAAATGCCTAAACCAGCGTCTGCTACCAGCTTCTCATATATGCATCATTAACGCACGGTGCTCCTTCCCATCAGTGCACGGTCACAGTGAGGAAGCAGTTTCCAGAAACCCCTCAAGCTATTTATACATGCTTATAAAATATATAAAGAGCACTGTGTCTTGGTGATGTACTCCATATCACCTTCATTTTCATGTGTGTGCCTGGCTCAGTCAGGCCAACCTTGAGAGTAACGCTGGTAAAATAGCATGCCATAAAATTAAGATATAAAAATTACATGCACGTCCTAATTAGCTGTGTTGCTAAGCAAAAGTGGTCCAGAATAAACAAACAAAAAACCTGAATGAACTCCAATGCACTCCTTTATTTTGTCAAAAAGACACAACACTTTGACCTCAGGGTCTTTGGCCAGTCACACCAGACACAAATCCTACAGGTCAGAAGTTTTGCCAGGAGTGTTGATAGCTTCATTATTTTTGTTTAGAATGAGGCTGTATGACATCAGAAAATGGGCGGAGCTATGATTAGTGTCAATCACTTTGAACCATTCAAAGGGTTTTCTTTTTAATTAAACAAAATGGTTGGTTGAATTTAGTAATCTGCCGGTAGCATGTGGTGTCTCCCCCCATTTTGGTGCCACGGTTGCTCACTCTCCCATTACTGCTTGAGAGACACAGAGATTCATAGCTATATTCAAATAGGCTGCTGTGAGGTGGAACAAAGGTGATAACCTGACCTTTCAGTTATCCTGCACTTCTGGATCCAGCAGACCATTAAACTGCAAAGGCTGTGCCTTTTAAAGACCCTTTTTCAGTGGCAGGGCATGGCATTAAGGCACCACTCGCCCCCAAATCTCTTATTCCGCCAGGCGGTGTCCCAGGACACAGGGACAGGAGCTGGACCAAGACGCCTCCTGCATTCTGCCCCAGAGGACTGCCATTCATTATTTAGGATGAGGAAACAGTTGCCCACTACACGCTGCGTGCACGGCACCAGCCCCGTCATCCTAGGTCGATACATCTGCGTCCTCACAAAAAAAACCCTCTCACGTTTCGGAAAAGAGCAGGGGGCACACAGAACAAAACAAAAAAAACATATAAAAAGGGGTTTGCATTTTAAAAAAGGTATCTGATACGCTGGGGCACTTGTTGACGCGCTCACATGTGTCTGACAAGAGCCCGGGTGGAAATTAAATTCACAGCGGGGCGTTAATGAGGGCACGTTCTCTGCCACCTCCTTTCTTCGTTAGTGATGAAGGAGACATTAGATACTGCCTGTGATAGTATTACTGTTCCAGGAGCCGTCTCTGAAACCCGATCCAAGCTCTGCTCCCACATGCATATGCACATTCTCCTTACAAAGAGTTAAGCCACACTTAAAACCCCACTCAGCGTTATGTCAACTGATATATCATATCCTGTACTTTAACAATGGCAATGCACAAAGATGCTACTATGAAAATCTGCATGCCAGTGAAAGCATGAGTATTTTGGCTTTAAGAATTATTATTTTTTAATGTTTTTTTCTCCTTTGTGCTGTGATGAATGTGCTTGCATATTTTGCAGATAGTGTACCTATCCTGTTCAGAGAGTGGCAGAGCAAATGAGAGAGCAACATTTTTTTTAATCTAGTTCTGTGAACTCCTAACTCACTTTTCTCTGCTTTGCTTTAGTGTTTAAGTAAAATCAGTGGGTAAGCTTGACGAGTGTCAGCCTTTCACCTTAATCTGAAACCAGCGGCCATGCAACATTCCTGGATTTTCAGAATGTAGCCAGCAAATTTTATAAAATAGTCACTAGCAGCAAGAGCTTGAAGACTGTCCATAGGCATGGTGGCACCATAGAAATGTGAGTCAAAGAGCCCCACAAAACAAGCATGCTGCAGATATTACAACACTGACCATGGAATAATAAATGTTAAAGGCTTTGAGCTTGTTGGCCAGGTGATGTTCATGGTAGTTTAGTTTATAGCAGATTTGCATTGATACATTAAAGATCTGGTTTGGAAATGTGGCATATTCACTGTAGGGCCCAGGCCTGGCTCGATGCTTCAGTTTGTTTACTACATAGTGCCTTCTGAATTCTGTTGAAATCGTACTGCTTGTGTCACTGTAGTGCCTGCTACAAATCTGCAGTATGTTAAAATTCGAACACACTGCGGCCATTATTTTTACCATTCTCATGGCCGGATGTCTCCAACTGACATCCGTTCCAAAAACCTTTTGTCATTTTTGTAGCCGTTTTTTCTCGCAAACGGAGAGTAAAGTTGCGGGATATTTCTTCTTCTTCTGTGGTATCTCAGCACAAACATCTTTCTGGGATAGCGTAGTGTCCAGTGCTTCCACACTTCAAAATTTTATTGGAAGCAGTCGGCCATCTGAGTAATATTCGCGCACTGGTCGATTCGTTAAGAGAATTCGGACACACTACATACTACCCGACTGATTTTTGCCTACGACACAGGGTGTAGTTCTCTGGAATAGAAGTCTCCAGGCTTCAGTTGGAGAGCTTCCTCTTGTCACCGTGGAAACTCCTGCTTGCAATTTCGGATGCAGCTCGTGTCTCATGCCTCAAACATGACACTCACCTAGTGGGACCCCGCCGCAAAGATCTGGTGATCTCATCGCGCAGACCTGGAGTCGGATTGTTTCATATCTTCTCCAACATATGCTTACCTCCCTGTGAAACTTTATGTGATTCCCCGAGCCAGGTATCAGAGTATAAATATATGACATATACTTGAGAACATTTCATTTGATTTAACAGCTTGATGTGGAAATTTACAATATGGAAAATTTCATATCTGACACATAGTGCTTTGATCAACCTCAGACAGCTGCTCTAAATCTGTTGGATAGATCCTGAGAGTCTATCTACAGCATGTCCCAGCATTTAATGTGAGATTTCGCACCCGGACGCAATAATATTTCCTCGGCACTCTTTTTGCCACAGTCATATTGCTGACCATAACCTTACTTACACTTATATTCCCTGCTTCACTTTAGTTATTCCTGGTGCAAAGACAACAACTAAACTGAGCTTGTCCTCTTGGGGTTGTCCACATTGTTCACCATGTTTTTTTATGCACGTATGCTACGAGGCATGCTCTATCCGAATTTCCTATCGTCTGTGCTACTTCCTGCTTTGAATTTCAATCACCCACAGGTAGTGCTTACAAAAGCTGTCACAACCTCAGAGGATCTTTTGTAAAACATGTGCCTTCAGAGTAGGCATAGAATAATGAATACTCAGCACCTTGAAAAAAGGAAATTTATCAGTACAAATGAAAAATGTACAGACGGAGAAAGAGGGAGAAGAAAATGTAAAAGAAAAAGCAAAGGGGCAAAAATGATTTTTTACACCCTTTTTTGCATAGATGTGACCCACATTCACTTACATAGCTTACGATTTTGCATGCTGCCCAGTCAGACTGTTGGATGATCACAGAACCACTACACAGTATTCACAGGTGTAACAGGTGTGTACCACTGGACTTTGAACCCGAAACCTTTGAGAAACTGTCTCTTAATCATTACACATTTATGCATATAGCTGACACCCTTGTCCCAAGCCACTTTTACAGCTTACATTTTTACACATCAATGTTTATAGATATATACGTGGAGTAAGAAGCCCAGCTCCCCTTTCTATTGTACCACACTTTTTGACCCTCTGAGGAGAGATGAGACAGAGCTGAAGACACAGGAAGAGAGAGATAGCGAGTGTGAGAGACAGAGACAGAGGGGAAAAGGACATTAGGCTAATGGAACCCATGTTATTTTGACATGTTGGCAGAAAGCGGCGAAAGATGATTAAGGGGATGGAGATGGATGGGGGTGGCTGGGGAAAGTATGGAGCGCGGTCCTAATCCATGCAGACGCCTTTCGCCTCCCCCAGTCCCGTCAGGACCGCCCCGCCCTGGCACCATGCCCGACCAGCTTCTGCTGACGACTTCATGGTGGTTTGGATGTTTTGGTTTATTTAGTATAATAGCTGATTAATGGCACGCTCGGCAGCAGAAACAACCATCAGCAATTAATCGCTTCTCCCTCTCTCCCACCCTTTCTTTTTTCTGCCTCCTCCTCTTTTCTTTCATTCTGAGTGGAGGGTATTTTGGGTTGTTGACATCTTCCCTTCTTTTTGTTTAATATGTTGTCATTCAAAAGCTACACTGTCCCTGGACAGTGTTGAACGTTATCTCCGATGAACGTTATGCACAACGGTGAACCCTTTAACAGAAGGCAGTACAGCCTTGTTCCATCATCTTAACCACGAGAAACAGGGTACTGAGCAAATGTTCTGTGTTATACACCACTTTTCATCTTGTGATCTTGAAGATCTTTACTGTACTTATGACAACCAATGAATAGCACGCACCTAAAATGCTGTAAGGCAGCCATTTTGTGCCACCGGTACATCACCCACTGATCAGCAGAGTTGGAAGTACCGAGGCAAACCGGTGTCCATGCAGGGATGGATTTAGCCTTGGAAACCACCACTCTAATACATTAATAAATGGAAAAAGAACAATGATGATGAATTAAACACTTAGTCTTGAACATATTGGGATGGATAGTGCACATAAGATGCACACGCAATGCCCAGATTTAAGGGTTTTTATGTCTGAGGAAAAGCAAGCTGCAGTACCCTCTTGGCAGATAGGGGGCAGTACGCTCAAAGGCATGATGGAAGAGGCCCGGCAGCTGGAGCTGCTCTTTCTACGTCTCCCGCGCTCCTGGAAAAGCTGTGTCACAGGGGAAGAGCGTGTGCTTGTCACTGGGCCCAGAGCCGGTGTGGAAAGGCGGGCGAGCTGACAGAGTTTCACCCAAAGGCCCTAGGGCCCTGCGCATGGTGTGGGCTCGCTTGCTCATCCTTAGCAAATCCATTCTCAGGGCTGTGTTGGACATGGGTCTTAGCCCAAATGTGTTTAAATAAAATGTGGTTTAATCTATTAAATGGCATTTCAACGGCAACAACAACAGAAGCAAAGAGGAAAAAGGAAACAGCTAATGAATACAGACAATTTGCCATTTGCCACCCCCCAAAAAAAAAAAAAAACAAAAAAACACCATGAAATAAAAGAAAAGAAAACATGAAGCTCAATGGCTTATTTTCCTTTTCATCAAGGTTGAATTAGGCATCAATTATTTCTCAGTTGTGAAGCAACAAAGACGTGTCGTAAATCTTGCAACACTATCAAATTAACTGACGTAATACACTGTGCTCTGTGCACACCCTAACGTCATCGCACAGCGCGGGCGGGCCTCAGCCAACGCTGACCAGGCTGGCCAACCGCAAATGTGTGTGTGTGTGTGTGTGTGTGTGTAAGGGTGCGTTTGTGTGTGTGTGTGTAAGAGTGTGTGTATAGGTGTATGGGTGTGTGTGTAAGGGTGCGTTTGTGTGTGTGTGTGTGTGTATGGGTGTGTGTGTGTGTGTGTGTATGTTTATGAGTTAGTTTGGGAGTGCATGTGTATGTGTGCGTTTGTGTTTGTGTGTGTATGTTTGTATGTGTACAAATGAGTGGGGGCGTGTGTGTATTTCTGCGTGCATGTGTGTATGTTTGTGCATGTGTGTGAGTGTGCATGCATATGAGTGAGTGAGAGAGTGCATGTGTGTATTTGTTTGTGTGTGTGTTTGTGTGTGTGTGTTCCTAAGTGCATATGCATACATGTGGCATATGTGCATTTGTGTTTTATCCAGTGCAGAGTTGTGGGCCATATTGCAAAATGCCTGAGGCAAACAGAAGCACCATCACAGCTCTTAAGAAAACTATAATAACATCCACTACCCTGTGAATCTGCACTTTGTTCCCGCTTCCCTGTCCTTCCCCCTTTCTCTCTCTTCTGCCTTGCCCTCCTTCCTCTCCTCTCTCCTTCTGCTCCAGTCCGAGTCTCCCTTCAGCTAGGTGCTCTTTCCTGTCCTCCTCCTCTCTTTGTATAGTTAGTGGTCAGGTTCTGGATCAGTGGTATTCTAGTCTGGCATCTGTTTATATGGGTACTGGTTGGGTTTTGGTTCAGCCATACCCCAGCCTGGTCTCTCTTTAGACGGGTACGGTTTGGGTCCTGGATCAGCCATACTCCAGTTCTCTGTGGATGTTCTGGCCTGCTGCAATCCGCATGTTTCAGGACAGAAATAGCTCTTAATAATGAAAGATTTATGTCAAGTAAGCTTGTAATTACATGCTGCAGTAGACAATTAGGTGCCTCCCCAACGCGCTCTCTGTACTCTCTGCCTTATTCTCTCTCCCCTGCACTCTCTCTCTCTCTCTCTCTCTCTCCTTCTCTCTTTCTTCATGCCTCCATAGCACATTCAGTCTGTCAAATCTCAAAACCCCCTAAAAACTAAAATCACTGAAAAACTCAAGGTGGAACTCAAAAACTAGATAAAAAGAGGCATACTTCTGTTGTGTTCAGATGCATGTGCTCTTGATTCTCCATTGACAGGATATGTATGTGATATCAGAGCCTCTCCCCATTAGACAAAACAGGTCGGACATGCTTCCTTTACAGTCGTACCACAATGCCCGACATGGCAGTGCTATTCAAAGTACGCATCCAGGTGTGCCCCTTGGGGAGAGCTCCCCCCGTCACAGACCCCAGTGCACTATGGGCCAGGCATTTGCCAGGACGCAGCTTTGACTTGTCAATGGGCTCCCTATTCGCCGCTATCAGCTTACAGCCCATAATTACGGCCAATCATCTCTGGAGCTGCTGGGGATTCCTGGATGCATGGCCCAGCGTAGCATCTGCTGTTTCTGCCAGCTGACGAGGGATCGCATTGATAACCGGAGAGAAGGCAGACACAGAAATGGGGCCCTGCTTTACAAATGCAAAAAAAAAAAAAAAAAAAACACCGGCCTACCACCCAATTCTGTGTAACTTCATCAAGTCATCGCAGATCCATTCACTGAATGACCTATGATACCATTACAGGGAAAATCTCTGCTAACCTGTGTTCACTTTTAATGTGGAAAGTTTCAAAATATCAGCTTTGCAGTAGTAAGTTGTTGCTACTTTAAATTACTCTGCCCTTCTTCTGAACTTAAGACAGCTTTTAGTTATTATTTACGTTGGTCTTGGAATGTGTCACAGGAATAAATCAAATGGGACCTCCCGAAACCATTTGTTGAGTTCAGCAATTTAATTTACAAAACAGCAACTGAGGAGAGGACCTGTTTTCATGCATGGCTGACTGAGGCTTTACTTATTTGCTTTAATGCCTCTCTTTTACTGTATTGTCATTTTTAATGTTGTCTTGTGTACGCATTTGTGTTTGTATTGCGCTGCTTCTTGGCCAGGTTCCCCTGGAAAGAGATGACAGTCGCAATGCGAGTTTCTCCTGGGTAAATAAAAAATAAAACTTATCAATGGGGTCACACAGAGCACTCTGCTCCGTGCAGGTGCAGTCAGCAGGAGGCACAAAGAGGCACCTGCCTCCCCACAGTGTTTCCCTGTCCTTATTTGAAGGCCTGTCTGACTCATCCTGATGTTTTTTGCTAAAATCACTCACAATAGTTAGAAAATGGGGTTGGACAATGATCCAAGTGGGAAAACTGTCAGGGAAGGTATGAGAACTTTGACTCTAAGGCTTCCCACATGCTGTGATATATGGTCTTATGGCAAGTATTAATGGTGGTGTTACTTTTATAACTAGTTCAGTGAAGTCCTGTGTTGCCACTCTCTGCCTCTGTTTCATGAGTATTTCTTTGGGATAAATCAGGGGATATGATTGGCCGGAGTGGATGTTTAAAACATGAAGGCAGAGTGTTTTCTCAAAGTCATTTAAAAAATTAAAAGCAATCTCTAAAAGGACAACTTTGCAGAAAATGGTAAAAAGAGCTTTTAATATTAAATTACAGTACATTATACCAGTGTTTGTCACATGATGTTTTAGTAAAGCCCATTAGTAACAGAGCCAGGAAGTATCGCTAATACCGATGCAAGCTCTCTATTTCTGGGTCAAGCTCAAAAGCAACAATTACAGCTGAAATTAGATTTCTTTTTTCCAATTCTGATAATTATAAAACAGTAAGACTTGAGATACTTCTCATATTCCTGAAAAAAATTGCAAAAACTTTCTCTGGAAATTACGACACACATACATTAGTGAGTTTACACACTGCACACTAAAACTGAGAGAAATAGGATAGTGACTGCAGTTCAGTCTGATAGTGACTCCATTTCACATTTCTTCTCTGCCCTGAGTTACAGTCACTCTCATAATGTTTCCTGATATCATTGCCTGTGACACTTAAAACACTTAAAACATTATTTAAAAAAACAGAGTCACACTGCATTTTTGTCAAAGACATTTTCCACACTATCTCTGTTCACTGTGAGACTCTGTCCCTGCAGAGTCACACAGTCAAAGTCTAATGGCCTGCTTTTTTTGGGAACAAAGCAGAACATTCATTTATCTATTAAAGTATAAATACATTAATGGACCAACTCATTGACCCAAAACCTTTCAAAAACGCTTGTGGACATGACTATATCATGGGCACTGAATGAAAGAATTGGAGGTATTAAGCCTTGTGAAAATGTTGTGGCACAGTGGCAGGTGTGGCCACTGAGCCAGGTTGTGAGGGAAAGGAAAACTCAACAAAAAAATCAACAGAAATTACAAGTGGTCTTTTACTGTATCAACGCCATTTTGTAGATGAAAATCAAAACCAAAGGGCACAACGAAAAGGTGCAAACATCACAAATTGAAAACCCAGCACAGCCAGGGAAACCACAAACAACAGAGCCTAATTGAGGGCAATTGCTCAATGGAAATTGCTTGATTGGAAATCACCACCAGGTGAGCCTGCCTGTTCGTGAGGCCATTGCATTTCAAGTCCCAACATTCTCTCCAGGTTGAGAGAGGGACCAGGAATTGACAGCCATCCAATGACATTTGAAATCACTTACGGGACTCAGGGCAAAACTGCATTTGCACAGTTTAATGGAGTGAGCCGTGGACTCAGAATTCCAAGCAGAACTGGAATTCTGGAGAAAACAGAATGTGCAGAATTCCTGCAGTGAGCTATGCTAGCTCTCCTTAATGATCTGTGTGTGGGAGACGCAGAATTCCAGACACTGGTGAAGGCCACCTGCTAGGCAAATGAATGTTTTTTTTTCCTTTTCACCTGAAGTGAAGTATATAATCAGCCCCATAGTGAACCACCCTCTGCAGACTCAAGAGGGGCCAGAGGCAGGTTTAACTCCTCTGATTGGAGTGGTGACTAGCCTTTTCTGTTTTCCGCTCTGCGGAAGCCATAACAATTTAACATATTGCCATAACAACACATATTGCCAGTGACTTCGGAGGAGTGTGAGGTCGACATATGTTCGGCTCATGAACCTGGAAGTACTTGGATGGCTGTGCCAGGTCACCAGAGAATGTTAACCCCCCCCATTTCAGCCTGATTGCCAATCAGGACAAGCCTGTGGAGGTCAGGCCACAGCATGGTAGCATAGCTGGGACTCAGCCTCCCGCCCTGGAACACACAGCTGCACCATAAACAAGTACCGTTACCCTTCACTGCATGACAATGCTTTAGTCAAGGGTAAACACATGGGGCATACCCACATACACTTCTGGGGATGTAAAGTATGTATTAGCCATGTATTAGCCTTATTACATTTACACACAAATGATCTTAAAAGTTACAGTGTTACCACCCCTCTGATACCACAACATCCATTAAGGCATATCAAACAAATTCTTAATGCATTAATGGCAAGGACATGCCTGTACCGAGCCAGCCCCTAAACACATCCCAGTGCAGCCCTTTGGGAACAGGCTGTAACTCTGGAGAATGCTTTGGCACATTCTACATGTGACAGATGAGAATGGAGGATCATCGTGTGGGTGGTGTTTGATTTGTTGCTCTTTTTTTTGCGCAGATGAATTGCATTGTTAATGTGACTTTGGCCTGGATTTGACAGTCCGACGCTGAATGCTAGCTCCTCGACAGCGTCTGCCCGTGTGCAGATGGATATTGTTTTCTGTGGCAGATCTCCACCAATAATGCGCTGGCCGTGAAGACGCCGCAGATTTCCCTTAAAGAGCATGTTGTTTTCACACCCGATTTCCAGCTTCTTTGTAATGAGCTCCACTGAGAGAGAGAGAGAGACTCCAGGAACAGCCTTTGGGCTTATTTCCATACATTCACTAAAGTTTGGTTTGCAAACGCGAGACGTAATTGGAGATATGACATATTCAATGCAACATTTTTTCCACCCTCAACACTTTATTAGGAGGAATGAAGGGCAAGAAAACAAAGTTTTTTTATGACAAAGGACGTGATTGACAGATTTAGCTTGTATTTGTGGAGTACAGTGCAGCACGGTTCAGTTTCAAGCACAAACCGTCGACCGCAGCCGCTTGTCTGAAAAAACGCAATCTTTCACAAGGCGGGCCAGGAGCACCTTGGACCCGAGCAGGAATGGTACATGTGCAAAGCCAAAGGGTTTTACATAAACCGCAGATGGATCGCTCCAGTCTCCCTCTCTCGTGAGAGATTCAGGCTCAAAACGGAGTCAGCCATATTCATTTCAAGCATTGCTTTGTGCAGGGAGGGGAGGGGGGTGCGGGTGAGGTGGCATGGGGTCAAAGGTCAAACATCAAAATTACTCGCTCTCAGCCCTTTCACTGTGTGACAGAGGGTCAGACCACTTGACCATCAAGTCCATGTCTCTCTTTCTGCCTCTCTCTCTCTTAAATTCTACCACTCTGTTTTCTCTTGTCCACACACATCATCTGTCTTGGTTATCTTGGTTTCTGTTTCTCATTCTTTTCCAGACTCGGATTCTTTTTGCCACCCCTTTTCCTCTCTTGCTCCCTCTCACTCATTATCTCGCTCTTATTCTCCCTGTCTCTCCTCCTTTCCTTCTCTAACGTTCTCTCTCCCGTTCTCCCTGTGTCGTTTGGCTCCTCTGACTCGTACCGTCTGTGTGTAAACAAGTTTAATCAGACTCAGAGGGCTGTGGTTGAGATACAAGCCCTCTCCCTGTAAGTAAGCTGCTCAGAGATTAATCACTTCATTAGGGATGGGATGGGGGGGTGGTGGGCGGGGGGGGTTCCTCCATGCAAACACACTCATGCTGACGCCCAAGACAGGAGCCAGCTTGGCTTACCGGCAGACCTCCAAACCCGCAATTAAACACACGCCCCGGACCCACATTCTCACCAGTCAGCACTGCAGAGCTGCGGGCCGCCACCATGATGGGGAAACGGGACTCTTGCATCGCTGTCACGTCCCATCCCCTGCCGCTCCTTCCTCCTGTTGACCGAGCGAGGCGTATCTCATCAGCCAATCCCGAGAGATCAAGCATGATGCAAAAAGTTCCCATAATATTCCCATACAACTCAGCTGGATTCTCATTCACATTGTAAGTTAACGTCATGACAACAACGTACTTAGAACATGCAGGACATAGAACATTCCATCGTTCCAAAACAACCTCTGTCAAAGGTTAAATAATTTTTCAGGACAAGCAATGGTCGCGGGGGCATTGAGTAAACTGCTGCAATATAAAAACATACTGCAATATTTTAAAAACCGCAGTTACATATTTTCCTATTTGTTAATACACTGCGCAGTGCTGTAATATCTATTCTTATCTTGACATGAGGTATTTGTTTCTGCAAGGGGCCCCACCCAATTCATAGAGCCTCTGGGACGTGGGACGTTTGGAGCACCCCCTGCCCTCCCGCTATAGGCTGGAAAATGTGGGCTTTCAAGGGATGGAGCTCCTGGCCAGACCTGAAGCCCCTCCACAGTCGCCCAGCTCAGCTCCTTTTTTAGTGCTCATCTATTTATGCTTTTACAGCGCCATAAAGCGAAATGTCTTTAAAATAATAATAAAAAAATAAAAAAAACCGAGGGAAATGAGGCAGTAGGGTTTTACAAGAGAAGGCCTCCCCCACTCCCATGATGGCCGAGGTGTGTGTCCACTCAGGCGTGTGCCTGAGAGAGAGGGAGAGAGAGAGAGAGCAAACAGAAACAGAGAGAGAGGGAGAAAGAGAAGAAGAAAAATATGAAAAAGAAGAATTAGAACCACACCAATAATTAACAGAGGGGGAGAGAAATGGTTGAGAGAAAGAAAGAGAAAATGATAGAGACAGAGAGCGAGAGAGAGAGAGAGAGAGAGAAGAGAGTAAAACAGACAGAGTGAAAGAGGGAAAAAATGAGGAAAAGATGAAAAACAGAGAGTAGAACCTTACCAATAATAATTGAGAGGGAAAGAGAGAATGATAGAGACAGAGCGAGGGAGAGAGGCAGAGAGGGAGAAAGAGAGAGAGATAAAGCACAAGAGGAAAGCCAAAGGCAGAGCTTAGCCAGAGTGAAGAGAGTGACTGCATTTGCCTGAACGCTCTGCTGACAGCGTAGCAGGGACCATCGCACGCGCTCACCAGCTTCCAGGAAATATAGGATCCAACCAGGGACTGGAGTGAGAGCAGGGGCAGATCGGCTCTGACCCTGGGGCTGTTCCTGAGTGCTGCTCTCCTGGCCTGCTCCTAGCAAAGCCCCCGAGCCACGGAGCTGCCAAAAACCTGATCTCAATGGGTATTATAGACTTACATCCAAACAGAAACTCTAGTTTTGAGGTTTTAAGTTCAACGTCCTTGTCTAGGATTTTATCACCAATATTAGTTTTCTTAATTCAATGTAATATTCTTTGTTTTAAGAAATCAAGTGATGTTTTTCTTGTCAAATTGGCAGATAATTGTACTTATTTTCAGCTAGTTTTTTCTCACATCATGTATGTCTCCCATGTCAGAGGCAACACTGCTAAATCTACCCCGGTCCCTCCCCTCTCCTCAAAACTCCACACCCCGCCCTGCAGGAAGCTCCATGTTGTATTTTTCCCAGGGGGGTCATTATTTGGCTTCAGCTGCAACATAATGGCAACATTCTTACAATGGGGGCTAGAAAAGTGCTAGAAAATTACTGTCATTCCAACACCTCTGAGACATTAAATGCTGACTTGGGGACCAGAGGATGGACATAAATGGTAACTGTGAACTAAACTGTGAGAGGGCTGTGTTTGTGGGGGCAGTCTTTCACTAAGACTTTAAGGAGCTAGCATCTGCCTGCCTGTTTGCGTAATGCAACTCAATTCAGTTACACGCTATTGGCAGAATAGCTATGGTATCGTTGCCAAAGCAACATACAGGAACGTGCAACCATACACAGCATGCAGAATATGACTTTAAATAATAACTGTAAACATACTGACATAGTAAAACATAAAACTGGCAAAGCAAATAACACATAGTACTGTTTGGGCTACTGTTGGCATCTATTGCTTGGTTTTGGAAAAAAAAACAGGATGTAGAAAAAAAAATGTCTGGTCAGTAGTTTATAATTTAAAACGGATTCCATGGGAATAGTTTTGATGGGTCAAAAATCATAATAATTCCCTCTCCCAAACCCAACCATGAAAAAAAAAAATTATAAATAATAAAAAAATTGGCCTGCCCAGGCTTTCATTGACTGAGATGGGGTTTTGGCTGGACACGCGTAAACAAAAAAAAAAAAAATCAACTGTTTATCCAAACAAGCATCTGCGTTTGTACAGTGGATGGTAGCGACGGAGGGAATTTTCCGGATTTCCTTTGAAGGGGCTTTGAGCCCAGGCCATGCTGCCGCTGCTGATGTGTGTAGCAGGAGGACACGTACGGGGCGCCCCCCTGGGACCCTCCGGCCTTTATTGGGTCATTCCTCTCCGCATCCTACCATTTTCCAGGAGTTTCTCACAATCCCCTTTTTTTGAGGAGATGGGAAATCATTTTCCAGGTTTCCCCTCGCTCAGTGTTTCAGTTTTTCGGTGCTTTTTTTTCTAAAATTTCTTCGGATAAATCTCCATTGCGAAGCACCTTTTTACAACCTGTTTGTTCATAGTGATATTGGAAATATGATCTGTAGATTAACTACAGAATACCCTGAAAACAGCTCATACAATATTTGCAGGGACATTTTTAAAAAAAAAAAAAAAAAAAAAAAAAAGGTTGGCGCTAGCTACTGTAAATTTGAGCAACTGCAAAAAACCCTTTCTGTTGTCATTGAAATTCCACTTCAAAAAAAAAAAACAGAAAAGACCCTGATCACAGAAGGGACAGTCTCTTTTTTCCTTTTGAAAACGCGTGGAACACGAGGAAAATAGGCTCTCTCGGTGCGACATGTTGCTCGCTGGTTTGGCAGCGGCTCCCGGCATTCATCATCTCTGCGGTTTGTTGTTTTTCCCCCACTCTCCTCTCCCCTCCGGCCGCTGCCTGGCACACTGCAGAGAAGCAACAATGAGAGTTAAATCTACTTTTGTCTCCAGCCCCTCCATCCTTACTTAGGGATCAACCCCAACCCCCCCCCCCATCCCCACCCCAAACCCATCCCTATCCCCATCCCCCACCTCCACCCCCAAACCCCCCATTCCACTCCACTCCACTTCAACTCAAAGCATTTCCACATGTTCTGGTCTCTAGAAGGTGTTAGGCCCAGAGCCAGCATGAGGTCCAGCCCCCAAGCTTGGAGCCGGGCCTACTCTAACTCCTTCACTTAAGTGCTGCACCACCCTGTATTTTTCACCACCACCACAGGTATGCTGACAACTCTGTCGCCCCTATGCAGTACCTCTGCTCGCCCTTAGGGGGAGCTGTGCTGTAACAGTGAATCACAATGGAATTCAGAGGGGAAAAAAATTTAAACTGTCCACCCACAAACTGTTTGTACTCTACTCTGACTTCTGAGTTTTTTTTTTTTTAGTAGAGGAGTCTTTCGTCACTTTGCAAGCATTTACAGAAGTTGATATTTTATTCTTCTTCCCTCTTAAATGGGACTGTGGTTTGTTATCACAATGCACCTTGTAATAATTTCCTTCTGTGCTTGGTAAAAATTCAGACAACCGCTGTTAAGTTTACACCCGAGAGAAGAAGCCAAACATTCGTTTACTCCTGTCCCTTCCCACACTCATCAATAAAAAGGGTGAATTTTGGTGATGGAATTTCCATCTTTAAGATTCATCTTTTGTAACTCTTTACACATCAAATGACAGTATTTTTCTTTTTATGAATTTTTCTCACGTACAAGCAGGGCAAGAACATGCCCGACTGCTTCTGTATTAAATCAAGCTCTGCAAAAAAAAATTTCTGGGCCCCAAAAATGTGGCAATCTGGAGGAAAAAAACAAGGCCTGCAGACTATAAAACGCCGCCGCAAGGAAAGCCAGAGAGCTGGCATCTGAAGGGGGCGGGGACACAAAGTGGGCAGGAATTGTGGGTAATTTACTTTAAGAGCCGAGACTGGCACGCTACTGAGGCCCGGCTCGTTCACCTCGCCTCTTGCAGCTTCCCCGAGACACACAGACACACGCAGGGGCGCTCCTCCTCAAACCGCCACCGCCGGCCTCAAAACAAGGCATGAAATACGCTTTCCCGGCTGTGCCATACATGAATCATCTCCAGTGTGACATATTATTCTCACTCAGGCTCTCAGCCGCGTCTCGCCCCCCCCCCCTCCCCCCCGCCCACTCCCGCTTCATAACCAAACCACACTCTCTCTCTCTCTCTCTCTTTCTCTCTCTCTCTCATCAAAACCAGACTCACTGCCTGGTGCCCTTAGAGGAGAGTCCTCCATGTCTAAAAATGGCTGCTTCGCTGCCTGAGCGTTTGGGGTCCCGTGCGTGGCAGGGGTGGGCGGACGTGGCCCCAAAGGGTCGGTCGTGCATGCAGGGTTTTGTTTACACCGATTACCCTGTTTCAATCAGCTAATTAGCGGCGTACGCTGACTCTGACTTGCTGGTGGTTAAACGTTTAATATCGCAGATGTCTGTATAGCCTTTGGCTGTAATTGATTAGTGTATCAAGAAACTTAACGTAAATGATTGAGCTGATTAGATCATTCAGGGCAGACGCTGGTAATTCTGGAGCAGATATGGGTCTCTTTGCCCACCGCCGGTATGGTGGTTTAACAGGGGCCTGATTTGGCATTTGTGGTTAGAAACGGGCCTGGTCTCTGGACAGGGACATGGGCATCATATTTCTAAATGAGTTTCCTGACAATACAGTGCATTTATTCATTTTTCCTGTCTCATGATCAGAGTCAAAGCTGTGCCATCTGCCCTCTTCCGATGTCCTGCACTCCACGCAGACTTCCCTGTAAGGCAGAAACTTCTCCTCTTCTCTCCTCTCTTCCTCTCCTCTTCTCTCCTCTCCCCCTCTCCTCTTCTCTCCTCTCTTCCTCTCCTCTTCTCTCCTCTCTCCCCTCCTCTCTCTCTTCTCTCCTCTCTTCCTCTCCTCTTGTCTCCTCTCCCCCTCTCCTCTTCTCTCCCCTGTTTAACAGACAGACTCAGTCTTTCTGCCCCATTACTCCTCATTACAGGGCTACAGACGGGGTGGAGGTTAATGGTGAAACAACTGAGGGGTGAGGGGTGCTGGGGCTCCGGTTGCTATGGTGAGGCTGTGGGGGAAAGGTGGGGGGTTTGGTGACACCCCTGTTGAAGGAACATGACTGCTCAAATCTGCCACACAACGCAGCTGACAGGGACACATTACTATGGACCAACAAGGCGCCCCTTCACTCTGTCTATCTGTCTCTGTCACTCTTCCTGTGTGTCGGTCTCTGTTCAGACTGCTTCACCTCTCTGTCCTCTCTTTACCTTTGCTCACGTCTCTGTGGTCTCTCTCCTTGTGAGGGCCATACTCTTTCCCAGCATTCTTTAGTTATGGGCAAGGCAGACCAATGTTCAGCATCAGGTGGTCCGCACCCCACATCCCTTTTGTAAGAGGCTGGGTACCACGAGCCCCTCCTCTCACACCTCCATCCCCCGAAAATGGCATAGGGGATGCAGAAAGACAACCGCCCTCATTGAGAAATCAAGAACAGTCTGCGGTGTTCCTGACAGAGAGCCGATGTGGAAGTTATTCAGGCTAATGGGGCAGCAAGCCTCCATCTGTCTGTAAGAGAGATCTCTCTTCCTCTCTTTCTCTCTCTCTCTCTTTCTCTCTTTCTCTCTGTCTCTTTCTCCTGTCTGGATTATGGGCTCCTGGCCATCACACAGGGATATAAAAATCCCAATCACCTTTATTGGATTCCTAAAAGCCGGGCAGAGAATCAAAACGCGGGTCAAACACGCTGTCTTTAACCACGCGGGGATATAAGCCGCGCTGTAAGAAGTTTATGAGAGGAATGAATTGATCACAACAACAAAAGATGAAAAAAAAACTGTTCTCACATATGAGTTAAGTAGCATTTATAGCTCCATTCTACTTTTTACCACTGCTTACTGGTCTGAAATTAAACAGACACCTCGTTCCGTCCATTGAGACCTTTCTCTCTCTCTTTCTTTCTCGCTCTATCTCACCCTTATTGCGGATGTGTTTGCACTCTTTCCATATCATCACTGCTACAGCTAAATCTGACATCAGGTGGCTTTTGCTCTGAGTGCCTCTCCCTGTCACTTTTGTTTTCTGTCTCCATCTCTCTGTTCACATCTCTAACCTTTCCCCTCTCTCTCTCTTAATTTCTCTCTCTCTCTCTGTCTATCTCCCTCTCTCCCACACTCGTTTTATACCGGCTCATAGCAGGGCCCCTCTGCGCACACTCTGTTTTATCTGGCAGAAGCTCATCCATTACACCACGAGTTTATTATGCGCTAATAAGTTTACGAAGTGTCCGACACGGAGAGACCGCGCACCTCTCCCAGCCTCGCATTTAAAGCTCTAACAGCGAGGCGTTAGGGCGGAGACGGGCTGAGCCACGGCGCTCCGATCGGCCCGTGCGGAGAGTGATCCTCCCTGGGGGGGGGGGGTTCATAAAGGCTCAGAGGGCACAATCCCTTTTAGCACATTAAAGACACCACGGGATGTGGCAGGAGCTGTTTGCAGGCATTAAGTGGAACAGCAAGCCAAATGCTGATGTCAGCTGGACCTGCCCCCCCCCCCAACTGCCCTTCCCTCCCCAAAAATCTTTTTACATTTTTGGGGAGAAAACTTTAAAATATCTGGAATATTTCACAGCTACAAATGAAGTCCTTCAATAACTTGTTTCTGTTTCGATGTGTCTGCTATTAAAACAATGTTTGCATATTCATATGTGGAAAATATGGATCATAACCATCCAGAGTTTGAGCCGCCTCCCCTATAGATCATACACAATTTTTAAACTGCATCATTATTATTTTTGTTATTTTCTGTGTCATTTTTGTGGACGTTGTAATCCAGGGCTACTTACAAAATGCATACATAGAAGGACATTAGGAAAGGAAAATTAGGACAGAAATAGAAGTAATTCAGGGCTGGACAGGCACCAGTTGGTGTCATTATGCTGGGCAGGTCACTCTGTGTGACAGACTTCTCGTTCACTCATAACAGAGGACACTGTCTCAGCACCATGGTGACAGTTCTGTTACAGTATTGTTGAGCGGGTTGTGGGGTTGAGTTGACGGTGGCATATTTTTTCCTTCTCAGAAGTTTGTTTTTATGTGTAATATTTATGTTGTGTGCTTGCAGATTACAGAGCACACTGACACATTTACAAATTCGCAGACAAGTTGTGGGGTTAGTACATTCCGTCTGGATTGGCATTTTTGTTTTTGGATCGCAGCGAGTGAATTCCATGACTTCTCACACCGCACGCACCGGGAGGGGAAAAACAGCAGCTGTCAAGGACGCACTCCTGAGCTGACAGGATTTTCTCCACTTCAGAATAAAAAAGAGAACAAGAGTCCGCATTCCCCCCCGACACCTCTGCATTCTCACACACTCTGTCACGCTCCTGACGCTCCCACTACAAAGGCCCACAGAGGGCAAGAGCCTCCTCTCCAAGAGGACCACATAATACTCATGTGACAAAAGACTCGAGAACAATAAAACACACAAGAGCCTGGTTTCTGGAAGGGGGACGGGGTGGGGGGCGCGGGGAGATGAAGGAGGGGTGGGCGGGGTGCTGTTTGCTCGAGAGACAATGCTCTCCAGATTTCGACAGCTTTGTAGAGGAGCCTGGAGTGGTGATCGCTGTAGCACTACAGCATTATCTCGTACGCAGTGGCACTTGGCTCGAAAGGCCCCGCCACGCACACGCAAGCTGGGTGTGCGCACAGCTGCCAAACGCACCGGCAAGAACAGAGGGGGAGAAGAAAGGGGAGGAAGAAGGGAGACAGAGGGGAAAGAAAGAATGAAAGAAAGACACACATCAGGTGCTTTGATATTGTTTTTTCTCGGTCGCACAGCGAGCCAAGCAATTATGAGAGTGTTGATGTCTTGCTCAATTTATGTCCAGACGAAATAATGGTAATACCTCACTGATGACAGCCCTCTGTTTGGGCTCATTTTTCCCCCAAATCCACTTCTTCACATGAAATGCCAAAACCCTGATGCACGACAATCGCTTCATATGCTATCAAAGGCCCCAGACAATTCTAGTCCTGGATGGCTGGTGTACATGCTAGTTGTTGATATATTTCAGGATTGATATTGGTACTTGCAAATTGTTTCAAGACTAAACTGGCAGTAATAAATTGTGGCCCTCCAGGACTGGAGTTAAACCTGCAGACACTGCGGCCTCCAGGACTGGAGTTAAACCTGCAGGCACTGCGGTCCTCCAGGACTGGAGTTAAACCTGCAGACACTGCGGCCCTCCAGGACTGGAGTTAAACCTGCAGGCACTACGGTCCTCCAGGACTGGAGTTAAACCTGCAGGCACTGCGGTCCTCCAGGACTGGAGTTAAACCTGCAGACACTGTTCCAGGACTGATTTGTCACTGTGGTCCTCCAGGACTGGAGTTTTGACACTGGCCTCCAGGACCGGAGTTAAACCTGCAGGCACTGTGGCCCTCCAGGACTGGAGTTAAACCTGCAGGCACTGTGGCCCTCCAGGTGTAGAGTTTGATTTGTCACCCCTGGTTTTGGGCATCTGGGTCTGAGTCCTCGGGGCAGTGAGATAATGGCGGTAGAGGGAGAGTGTTACAGCTGGGCAATGATAGACTGTGTATAATAACACCAGACCTGACCTGTAGATCACAGAGCAGGGAAAAAAAAACCAACAAAACCGTGACACAAATCTCTGTCCTGTCCCCCCACTAACCAAAAATGATGTCTACTTGGGGCACTGACATTGATGCTTATGAACATGGCACTGAATGTACTGTAGATTTATTGAGGGCGTTCTCAAAGCTTGGGGTCTGGCCAACCAGCTCTCACCTTATCTACTGGCACAGAGCCACCCCCTCACACAAATAACACACACACTCATTTAAATCTTTTCATTCATCCGTCGGTACCTTTCTGAAATACGGCTGTTCTGCTCTCAGCGCTGTGAATGGAGTATCCCTCAGTGGCTAAATTAGCGTCAGGGTTTGAGTTGTCTGCCCTCTCCCATGGGCCTGGGCCATAATGGATGGCCTTGATCTGTGGCGGAGAGGCCCCGCGATGGAAGAGAAGCGTTTTAACAGGGACCCCGCCATTAATCTAAAGGACTTCCTTCTACAGGAGGGGGAACTGGGGAGGCCTACTATCAGAGGAAGAGAGAAGGAGAGGGAGGCCAAGCAATGGAGGAACCGACGAGTCAGAGAGAAAGGAAGAGAGGAAAACAGTAAGGGAGAGAGAGTGCAAAAGAGGAAGGGGCAGACATGAGAAATAGAATGACAGACAAACAGAGGAGGGAGGAGGAAGAAGGAGAGCAAGGTTGGCTGCAGTGGAAGGAATAAGAAGTGTGAGAAAGACAGAAAGTGGTGAGAGAGTGAAAGAGAGACTGAGAGGGAGACACAACATTGTGGTTGCTGGCGAGGGCTGGCCCCGAAAAAAAATTGAGCAAGGGGAAGAAAAACATGTTTCCCAAACCGCAGGTCACTTTGATGGGAGGATGACACAAGCATGGTGCTGTGTGTGGGAGAAGGGGGCAGGGTACAGCACGCACTCCTGTAGGTAAAACTACATCACCTCACGGCCTTTAGTGACCCTGCCAGGCTCCCATAGGCAAAACTACATCATCGCACGGTCTTTAGTGACCCTGCCAGGCTCCCATAGGTAAAACTACATCACCACAAGATCTTTAGTGACCCTGCAAGGCTCCCACAAGTATACTTACATCACCATATGATCTGTACTGACCCTGCCAGGTAGGGCTAAATCACATATTTCAACTCTTTAGCTGAAAAGATGGAGAGAGACATAGAGGGAAGAGAGACATTTTTGGAGGATACAATGGAAGGAACAATAAACCTTCTAAGTGAGAAAGAGAGGGAGGAAAAGTGAAACAATGTCCTGTTGTTTTAGTTGTCACAGTTATCATAGCTGTATAACATAATTACAGAGCATGTACGGGCTTCATGTTTAAATGTTTTGCTGTACACTTTGGCAATGTATACAGAGGTATTTCCTGCCAGCAATGAACAAAGCATGTTGAATTTGAATTATAATTTGAATGTGAGAGGGAGTGCAAGATTCCAAAGCAAGGCTACCAGGCCCAGTCTGTAGGGGCAATGGGATAGGCCTAGCTAGTGCTCCACACTGCTTTCACCAGCGCATATGCAATGCTTCGACAGGAATGCGAGGAGATTGTTTTTGGAATGAAATTCAAATTACGAGTAAATAAAGGAAAAAAAAAAAAAGTTCAAAAAGTGAATAATTTCGAAATAAGAATCCCCATTGTTTTGGACCTTTCGCTGCCCCCTTTTGATTGTTGTTTTCAGATATCGCTTTACCAGCTCCTTTCTTTCACAACCAAATGGCCTCCCTCCTGGGCTGTTTGGTGGATGCGGTGGTGTATCGGGGCGGGTGGGGGGTTTGGGGGGGTGGTTCGGCTCAGGCGCAGCGCAGGGCAGACACTCATTAGCATGTCCTGCTTGTGTTGGCTGCAGCGGGATTCTGGCTCGGCTTCTCCACATCCCCTGCTGCCATCCGAGAGGGGGGTCACGTTATGATGTCCAGATGTCCAGATCAGACGCAATCATGTCCAGATCTCCTGGCCAGGACAAGTACATCACCCTACACCACAGCCCCTGCACCCCCCACCACCACCCCACCGCTCCCCATCCCAGCGCCATGTGCCTGTGTGCTGTAGTGTCTGCACACATGTGCTTTTGTGCATGTGTGTGTCTCATCGTGTGCTCAAACCAGACCTCTCAAAAAAATGTAAAAACAATGGCTATTATGTTTCATGTAAACGTCTGCTGTCATTATGTAGTCGGAGAGATCTCAGAGAAGGTTTGGTTTTGGGTAACAACGGAGATGCTCTGAGTGGCCTGACATCGTGGGTGGCACGATGTTGGGGTGCTGGGGCGTCGGTGGGTTGGTGCTGGTCTGGCCCATAATACCGCCAGCTCTTCGGTCTCACTTGCTTCCAACGTGTCCCTAATTTGGACAGGCTGCCCGACTCAGGAAATGAGTATGAATCAGCAAATGGGGGCGAGGCATGACACAGATGTGGGCTGAGGGCAGGTTTTGATGGTCAATTAATTAAAAAAAAACAATATAATTTGCCTCCCCCAACCCCTCCTGCCCCCGCCCCCACCTCCCCTCACCCTCCACCCTGCTTCTTGCTCTCATTCCAAAGGGAGGGTATGTAATAGAATCAACTCCTCCAGAGATTTTTCCAACCAGTCCAATTTGGCTCCCTCCTAATCTAATTTGGGCCGGTCTGTCGCTCGCTGCAGTCTCCACGACAACCTCAGTAGTTATCACCGCTGCCTGGCTGAAGCTCATATGGGCTCCTCACCTCTCCCACCTCCCGCTTTCATGTCTTACTCACTTTGTAAAAGGCTGTCAAAGAATAGAGAAAGAGAGAGAGAGAGAAAGAGAGTAAAAAGAGCTGTCAATAGCCAACGATTTCGTAGGGGTCAATGAATAGCCATTTGAGGGGCGTTCTCAATCACATTCTTGGGATTCTGGGACATGGCATGTGTCATTTTGATGCTGTGGATTTCATTGGCTCCCATGATGTCTCATTTTGATGCTGTGGATTTTCATTGGCTCCCATGATGTTTCATTTTGATGCTGTGGATTTTCATTGGCTCCCATGATGTCTCATTTTGATGCTGCACAGTGAATTTTCCAGTGTTGAATTAACACTAACAGTGTAGATATGAATACAATTGAGCTCATATGTACACTGTTAGTGTTAAATTAACACTGGACATTTTACTGTGTGTGGATTTTATTGACTTTTCTGTTAGCTGGCCCTATTGTAATGGTCCAAACTTACAGTTCAATGTCAAAAACAGCAAACTTAAAATTGGGTGATTTCTGCCTGACAGGAATTTCACACAGTTTGCCAGTGACTGCAGTGACTGCAACAATTACTTTGCTATAAAACTGCTATGAAATGAGTTTTGCACTCACATAGATATTGCACAAATTTGGGTTTTCAAATAAATGATGCATTAATTATTCAGTATCATAAAGTCTTTGTTTCTCATTGTGCTACAAGTTTAAACTGTCAAAGTACAGCTTTAAAGCAACTACCCAGAACAAGTCCAACTGGTACAACTATGACAATCTGGTTTCTAGGGGAAATTTTTATATCAGAAAAAGCATCTATGAAACAAATCAAGCTTTGGATGTTACACAACTGTACATTTATCAAAAAATCAAAATCTGAGGATACATAACATATAACTATTGAACTAAAAAAAAATACACCATTAAATTCAAAATGCAAAATGCACTATTAAAAAAATACACCAATATAAATCATGTTTCAATTCTGCATGGGGAGTCATGCAGTTGTGAAGCAGGGCAGACCACCTGTGTCCTTAAGCAAAGCATTTAACCTGCATTCCTTCAGTGTATTTGCAGCTGTACAAATGGCAGATATGTAAAATGTACACTATTCAAGTCACTCAGCGTAGGGGTCAAATAAATAAATAATCACCAAACTACACCGTCCAGGAAAATATTATCTTTGACAGCAGCAGTTTTGAGGCCGCCGTTTTGGGGCCTCAGCGTGCCGTGTGACTGGTTTTTTGGCTCCCCCGTCTCTCTTCCGCGGCCCGCCAAACACCTTAATCCTCTCTCCGTGCCTCTCCGCCGTCGCATGCTACCATTGTGATATCCTGCGTGCTCCTTCCTCTCACACAACGTGCGGTTCGCACACTCGTGTACGGGGGCTGAAATTGTTTTCGCAGAGCTTTCGTGCGGCCCTCCCAGCGCACGGCGTATGCGCTCCATTCAGGGGCACACATTTAAAGCTGGTGAGACGGGGATCAAAGCTCTCCCCGGGACGCTCCTGTTAGGCTTCCATCGTGAGGTGTTAACACAGTAACCGCCAAATATCTGAGTGCCAGAATGATGCACATCCTAGCCCTGTCCATTGTCACCTGCTATCCTTCCGTCCTTTTGTTTCATCCTCTTACCTCATCCACACATTCTCTTACTCTAGACACCCTCCCACTGTTCGGTTGCCCCCTCCCTTCTCTTAACTGCTTTCTGCAGCCCCCACCCCACCCACCCCTCCCTTCTGTTCTCTCCACCCTTCATTATCCCCCTCTCCTTCCCTCCCTCCCTCCTTAGCCTCGTAGCTGCCAGTTCACTGCAGATGCGTTTATTCCCCGTCGCGTTCCTCCTGGGTTTGCCCTCTCTGCTGCCACCAGCCCCGTTTGTTTATTTCATTGTGCATTTGTTGTTGTTGTTGTTGTTGTTGATATTTAGCTGCTCTTCCTCTTATCAGTCCTTCACACGAGCCCGCCCGTGGTTCCCAGCCACTTAAAACCCTCTTTGTTCGTTTCTCTGCCTGTGAAAGGCCGGGGCACAGGGAAATGCGCCTTTAGGAGCTGTGGAGATCGCCGTTAATGTTGCCAACTCCATGGTGATGGTTGCCACGGTCCATTGCCCCCGCCCTCCCCCAAATTGTCCACTCACCCCATATTCAAGCAGGGTGCCCTCACTGTTTGTCCCATGCCAATCTGTGAACTGTGCCGGGGAGTAAGCCAGCCTGGCGTTCGCAATCTTTGCTGCCCTGGAGGCCACCGGCCTAATGGTGCCAGTAATGGAGGATATGACCTTTGACCTGTAGAAATCAGGAGAGGTCAACCAGCGGCGCTGTCACGGTGGTAACCTGCTCCCTGCTCCATCTGCCACCCGACAGCCGCCACTGATGGGGAAGTGACTGATAGCCCCCTCACCTCAGAGCGCCAGAGGGAGACCATGTCTTTGAGCGGAGTGGCGATAAAATAACAACACAAGCATGTAAATCAATAGTGCTGATTTATTGTATCGGCAGTCTGTCTGTAAGAGGGAGGGGGCTGGTGGAGGACCTGATTGACTACATAGTTCACAGTTAGTTAAAAAGACTACATACACAGATGTTCCGATAGATAGACAGAAACAAGGGTAATATCCAGGCTGTGACAAAGGTTAGCTGTGCTAAGGTTAGCTGTGAGATAGGCTTAACAAGCCAGCTCGTAAAATCTCAGAGAGAGTTGGTAAATCTTGTTAAAGACATTAAAGCTGTGGTCTGTAAGCCTTGCACGAATTCTCCTGGGCGAGATGCAGAGAGATATTATGGAAAGTGGGGGTGGGGTGGGGGTGGAGGTGAGTGCAGCATGAACGGAACAGGATGTTGCCGTGGCAGCACGTCAGCTGGAGGCTACCCAGGTAACATTTGTTTCCCCTTTCATCTTCATCTGGGGATTCAACCGTGTGGATGATTTTTTCCTTTTTTTTTTTCAATCTTTTCCGTGGGCAGGTTGAGGTGGAGCGAGACGGGTTATTAGCTCTGAATCTCAGGCATGGAGAAGGGATGTTTCCACAGCTGGGCTGCTGGGGCCTGGATCTTAGGGGGGGGGTGGTTACAGACCTTCTTCCCCCCTCCACCCCCTGGGCCCGAGGACAGATCCGGACCTTCCCATAAAGGTCTACAGCAGCCAAACTTAACTAGCTAATTAGCTTTCAAAAACACTAATGACAATAGAAACATAGAGTGGTGATGTATTAAATCACATAACTAGTTGGAAAAGTAATGTCCCATCGTTTTCCTTGTGACCATAGAAACAGCATAGCTTAGTCACATCTGGAATATATGCAAAAATGTACGTGACAGGACATGGAAAATTGTTTCTGGAAAAAGTTTTAAAATTTCACTCTCCTGGCCAAAATACTCACCCATGTGAACCTTTCAAACTTGGACCATTGTGCAACATAGACTGAGCTATATCTCTGAAAGGTATCAGGATTAGAGCTTGATATCGATCAAGTGTATCTGTGTATGCTACTTCCAAATTCTTACGGCATCAAGTCAACCAGCCGTTCTTCAACACAGGTGCAATTCTGTCTCTGTAGGAGAGCAATGTGTTTCTTGCTATCTCCTACCCAGTTAAAACAAAAACGCTTCCAGAGCCTTGGAGACGATTCCAGTTAAATTCACATTTGCAAGATAACATTATGATGAGTGAGAATGTTCCACAAATTGTTAATATTCCAAACCAGCTCTGTCAAAGTCACAGAGAAGACATTCTGGGAAATTACCATTCAAAGGGACATCTGGATACAGCTGGAACTTTCAAGGTGGGAAAATTTACCCCGAATTTCCAGGAAACGTTCTGGGGGAAGCAGAAGAAGGTGAGCTGGGTGTAATCAATTCATGGGAGAGGTTCGAGTGAGGCCAGAGGGGATTGGGAAGTGTGGCAGCCAGTCACGAAAGAGTGAGAAAGCTGGAGATTTAGAACACTGAGGGAGGGCCCGGCCTTTCTTCAACAGCTCAGACCCCGGGGGTCACCGTCGACAAATGGGTCTGTTGACGGGTCAGTAGGAAATGCTTTGACCCTGCGGGACCAACGGTTCTGTGGGAGGAGGTGTCGGGTGTCTCCGGGCAGCGAGCTGGACAAGCTCCAGCCGCATGATCAGTGAAAACACAGACCAGGCGCTTGGCTCACTGGACCTCTGGAACCGACCCAGGCTCCTGGAGACCTTACCAGCAGGGGATGCTGGGATATCTCCACATAACCCGTCTCCTCTCAGTTTGGTACCTCCCTGCTAGAGCTGTAATCACCCTCCTGATGTCTTCCTTTTCTCTTTTGCGTCTGTGCATTAAATTAACGGTCCAGAACGGCAACGGCTCAGCCGGGAGCTCCCGCCTGAAACGACATGTCTGTTATTCTTTGTCGGTGACCTCACAAAGGCCAGCGGGGTAACATTCCGGAGTCTTTCTCTCCTTGTGTGTTCTGAAATTCCAGGAAGCACAAAGGGAAAATGGCGGAGAGTGAGGCCCTTCACTCTGCTGTTGTGTCACCTGGATCTCTGGTTACGCACTGAGATGGGGTTATGTAAATAGATTCCCCTTCAGATAGCGTGGGACAACAATGGCGGGCCTGTGTGAAAACTAGACGCTTTTCTATGGAAAAGGGGCTGGAGAAGAGCCTGTACAGAGCCACTGGACACCAGTGCTACAAAAATACCAAAGTTAAACTGCATTCAAAACGGATCACTTTATATAAAGCAATCAAAGATACATCAACATTTTTGTAAAGTTGTCATACAAGTTATCCAATTAAAGGCCCACTGCAGCTGCAAACTCCACCGGAGACTTTCCTCTTCTTTCATGGGTGATGCTGCAAGTGAAAATAAGTCTCTTTTTCACAGGCTGTGGACCTTCTGGGGAGTTTGAAGTCCATTTTCTCAATAGGATCAGTGCGAGGTTAGGCTACTTACTGTCTGTCACATCAGTAAGATATGAAAGACTGTACGTTACAGCGCATGAGAAATCATTTCACAAGTATGTCATAAAACTTTTTGGGTAAAAATATTCATACTTTGTCCGACGTGTCAATTTTCTCACCTGGATTGTGACATACCATTCTACAGGATGAGTTAGGTGGGCCTGAAAAGTAACAATGCTTTGATACTTTATTCCCACCCCCACCCCCCGCTGTCATGTACGAAGCGTGGATTCGGGGCTCAGGGGCGCACGGCACCGTGGATTAACATGAGCCTGTGAGCTCGTGGATTACAGCAAGGCTCAGTGGGTCTCCTACCTGACATTTGAGCCAGACGGATAATTTCATTTGCATAATATCCACCGGTGACTGGTGTGTGTTATCCCCCTCAGGCAATTTCATTTACACTCAAAGGGGCTGGTGCGAAAGACTGTGATAACTATGATTACCTTTCTAATGTTACCTTACAGACGTGCTCCTACAACCGAATCTGCAATTAGCCGAAAGAATATGTGCCCTGGCTTGCGTTTCAATGCTTTTCTTTCTTGTGAACCCAGCTATGTTCGGCAGATCCATTTTCTTACTGGAAAGAAATTTAATCTGTGCACTTTAAACTGTAATCATCGCATACCACTGTAACAAATTTACTTTCCGACTTATCTCACAAACGTATAACATATACTGTGACTTTAACTGCAATAGAACATTTTTGGCTCAATGAGAAGGTTCTCTGGGGAAAATGACATCACCTCACTGTACTGGGGTATGATTTTGGAAAAGTGTAGGAAACTGGAACCTAAGTCCACTTATCTACCTGCTTATTCAAACTGCCATGGAGCAAATGAACTGGATTTCCTGCCTCGTTTGCCTAACAGCCTTTGTGTTGTGTTTGTGTGTGTGTGTGTGTGTGTGTGTGTGTGTGTGTGTGTGTGTGTGTGTGTGTGTGTGTGAGAGATAGAGAGATAATAAGTGAGTATGAGCATGCATTTCTGTGTGTACATGAGTGTGTGTGCTATTTATCTTTTCAGATTCTTTTACACAATGGATTTTTAAAATAAAATACAATATAAAGCAACACTGCTGATTTTAGAGAGTAAGATAGGTGAGGTAGAGATGCAGATGAGAGAGAGAGACACTGTGAAAAAATGAGGAAATCAGAAAACAATTCTTTGGTGAATTTAACAATTTAATCCCTGGTTTTCACTGTGAAAAAATTAAACAAATCAGAAAAATTCTTTGATAATTTTGGGAACACACAATCTCTTGTTTTCTATTGATGTGATGGCATGCCATAGCCTGAGAGACAGAGAGTGACATATTGCTGTTATTCGATGCTATTAGTATTATTGTTAGTATACTCTCTTTGGTTATGTATGTGTGTGTATGTATGTGTATATAAGTTAATATTGTTAATGTAGTTTCAGTTTATCTTAATGTAAATGATTGCCTTGGCAATACCATGCTGATGTATGGTCATGCCAATACAGCTCATTTGAATTGAATTGAATTGAGAGAGAGAGAGAGAGAGAGAGAGAGAGAGAGAGAGAGAGAGAGAGAGAGAAGAGTCTGTGGCCACCATGAGATGGATGGATCAAAAGTCCCCAGATGTCAGGTGTAGCTGAAACACTGCTGAAAGAGAGGGACAACAAGCGCCGTCACAGTTCAAGACACGTTTTTCATGTACAACATATTATATCACCTACTGCTTTTTATTTTCATACGCTTGCTATGCAAAGCGCTCTCAGCATATGAGTAATAGACACATCAATGCTGCAAAAGTCTGCACAAAGCTTCTGAATGCTAACCTTCCTCACTACGGCAGAAATGTGTGTCTGCAGTCAAGGAGGTTTGGGGAGGGGGGGGGGCTCCATGAGTTTGAATTCAAAGTATAAAATTTAAGTAAATCAAACCCTAAATCATGGGAAACGAATGTGAGCGCTGATCTCATTGTGTCATTGGCAGGTGAGCCAAGTCTTATTCACAGAGGTACCGGGGCAGGCGCTGGAGGCTAAGTATTTTATTTAATATACTGAGGGAGTGCGAGGCATAAGTACAGCTGTATTTCTCGCGTGCTGAAAGAGCGCTCCGTATGCCCGTGACAAGCAGACTGTGAGAGCAAAGCATTCCAAGCGATTAGCATGTGTTTTTCCACAAGGTGCCCTGCCTGCCTCATGCCCCCGCCCCGCCTGCAGCGCGTCGGGCACGGCTCGCTCCCGTCCCCCATTAAAAACCTGTTAGCATAGCCACATTAATGCCACAAAGAGTACGGCAAAACAGACATGAAAGCTCTCGCCCCCAAACCAAAAATCCTTCCAGGACTTTAGGCGCTTATTGGAGGTTTTGAAAGAGATCCTACAGTTTATTTGAAGGCTAGCAGCGTTTTTTTTTTTTGATCAAAGTGTTTGAGGGGGAGTGGAGCGTGTTGCCGTGGTGAGACTCTTCACACAGGTGCTCAGGGGTCTTTTATCCTCGAGCCCCCACCTCCCCACCCCTGAAGGTAATGGTGTGGGTTTCACGTGCCTGAAGACAGAGCCTTCAACTTGGGGAGATGGGATTAGCGCAACAAATCCGCCGCAATCGGTGGGGGAACCGCCCGCATGAACAGTCTGTGGGGGCCAACACTACCCTGTGGAAGGAATAAGCTTGTTTTATGAGCGTTTAGCACTCGCACCAACCAGTGAGGTATCTGTAGACTTGACATGAAGCAGACTGGCACAGAATTACAGAAATTTTGACACCATTGATTTGACGATTCAGCCTCCCTGGATTTGATACTGTAATTCGTAACTAGAGCTTTAATGTACCTGATACTGCAACTTGTAGGTGTAGTATTTCCGTCTCAGATATTGTAACTGTAACTTTTCTGTATTTGACTCTATAACGTGAAACTGTATCTTCTCTGTCTTCTTTTCTCTTACCTTCAGCTGTGTAGCTAAAACAAACATAACATTTACCTCCCGATAACCATTCTGAATAGTGCAGGGGGTATTTTCTCAGGTATGGAATATGCACCAGTACAGAAGAGAAAAAGGGAAAAAAATGTAAAGAGATGGACTCATTTCCATTTCAGTTCAGCCAGTCCAGGAAAGTAAAAGAATTCAAATTCACAAATTGAAACTTGGCCTTAATATTCCATCTCTCTTGACCTTGATTTTCCATGAGGATATTTCAATATTCAATGGATAGTATCAATTTTATATCCAGTAATTGAACAGTATGGGTGGTAATTTAATTTTTGTTAGATGAACTGACTGAATGAAATGGGTTTTGACCCTCGGTGTTTATTACCTGGCACCAGCAGATGGTGCTTACATACATGGCCAGGTAGACACAGGTCTGTGCCAGTCACCCAGCAGGAGAGAGCATCAGCCCCAGTGTACAGTCACGCATACACGCCCCTGCTGCCTCTGCGCCATGGTGACCACTGTTGACCGCAACTGTTCACTGCGCCATGTTGACCGCTGTTCAAGGTTACCGTAAACGACCCCTCCATATACGCAGTATGGAGACTGCTGTGTACCCCAGAGGTGCCAGCCAGACACAACCTGAGTGACTCTATGAAAACAGATGTAGAGGCAAAGCCTTTTTTATTATGCACCAAAGTTATAGAACTCTTCACCACAATGCACAGAAATTTTAAGTCTAATATTAAGACTTATTTTTACTTCATCTTTTTTTTGTAATTTTGTATTGATCTTTTTTGATCTCTATGCATTTTATTGTTTCTTAATCAATTTTTCAATTGTTTATTGTTGTTCCCCCTTTCTTTATACCTTTCATTTTTATTATATTTACTTCTGCTATTTTCATTATTTGCTTTATGTCTGCTGTGTCTGAAGCACTTTGTGATGCGTGTAGTCTGAGAAGTGCTATACAAATGAAGTTTGGGAGAGGTATTTTCAGACAACCCCTCACTCAAATACCTCTATCAGCTCAATCCGGGTTTTCTCCGCAGGTATTAAATTGCTTCGTAACTTATCTCCCACCATGCTCTCTGCTTCCGGCATCCCTCCCCCTCCTCATCTCCACCTTAATGTCTACCTCACTTTCTTCTGTATTTCACCTTCTCTTCTACTGGTCCAGGAGGTGTACCTCATCCAAAACAATGAGGTATGATGCTGTCCCCCTGGATTCCAAGCCCAAGATCAAAGTTATTATAATAGTTATTATTATAGAAAACATAGATCAACACTTGAAATCTATCTCGGATCATTTCAAAGGAGCTTATGAAATGAAATTGGACTATAGACAGTGCCCTTGTCAAGCTCTACAGACACACTCCATGCAGTCAGCCCTGGCAGTTTTCCATAGTTACGAGCACAGAGGAACCAGAGGGGGCTGACTAACTAATTGGAGGAAAACACACACCCATGTATTCCTGTGTCGTTTCTGTGTAACGCACATGAAGCGCTGTTAAGGCTCCTGAATAATTCTGCCACTAGTAAACATACCGGCGTATTTATTTCCAACGTTAGCGCTCTCTCTCTTCAACAAATTCACTCTCTCTTCCCCTCCCATCCAAGAACGCAGTGGCACGCTGTCAGTAATGACTTCTAAAGAAGTCAACAGATGTTAATTATTCAGAGCCTGCTTGGAAACGTACACACTTCATTAAGTTCCTCTTGCATCTGCCGCTATAATGTTTCTGCAACATTTTTTTTTTTTTGTTTTTATTTTTTTTTCTACTCCGGGCATCTGTTGCTGGCTGGGTAAGCCGAGCGCATCTTTGAGACCCCCAGTGCATTTGTTTCAAACACAGCGATCATTACGCTCCCACGTCTTACAAAATGGAAAATAAATAAAAGAACAACGAGGCCAATGTCACTGAGTGCCAAAGCCCCCCCACCCCCTCACCCCACGGCAAAGACCACCCGTCATTTCCAGCCTCTGGCCTGATCTCCTGACATTCAGAGCGAAATGAAGAGTAGCAGAATGGCATCACAAAGTCATGGAATTGTGCAAGTGCATTTGTGTGTGCACACGTGTATGTGCATGTGTGCATGCACGTGTGTTAGAGTGTGGATGTGTATGCATGTGCATGAGTGTATGTGTGCCGCACAAAAGTATGCATGCCCATATGGTTTCCATGTGTGTGTCCTTGTGTGTACAAGTGTGTGTGCATATGTGTGTGTTTGCTTGAATGAAAATGTTTGTGCACGTATATGTGAGTGTGTCTTTTTATGTGTGAGTGCCAGTGTGTAAGTGAATGTGCATGTGAAGGTGTATATGTGTGCGTGTGTATGTGTGTGTGTATGTGTGTTTGTCTGTGTGTGTGTGTGTGTGTGTGTGTGTGTGTGTTTTGAACGGGTGTTTGCGTTTTGACTCCTTTCGTATCCCTCCCAGTCAGCCATGCACAGGGACCTGTAGCACAGAGCACTGTGTAGGCAGACTGTGTCAGTGAGTGCTGAGCTCAGGCGTTTAGACACAGGTACACATTTCCTCTGACATGCTGATGCCTGTGGCGATTGACTCGGTGGCCAGGATTTGCATACATCAGCGATATAATCTGATTTGCAAGTGAAAGTGCTGTAACCAGATGCAACCTTTGGCACACCTGTGGGTTTTCCCATGTTACAATTTAAGCTCCCGTGTGCTGGATTATGTTGCCTATAGTATCTGGCAACAGGTCCAATCTCTCCTGTTCAAAACCACATCCTTGCAGATCCATTCTTGTGGTATTGTATATCTTACATACTTTCCCCAGAGAGTGTCTCTTTGCCAACAAAACCCTAAATGAAAAGCTCCAGTTTGCAGACATTTCTCTATCTTCACATTTCAGGACTGGGAATTTTTTTTATGAGATATCTGGAGCGTACATGCTCTGAAGATGACTGACGTTGATTTCAAGTACAGAGATCGTTGAGTCTGGAATGGAAACATTTCTCCATGCAAGTCAAGTATGACTTCTGAAAATCACTGTGTAAACTGTGACACAGAGACATCCGGAAATGGGGAAAGACCGTATATTATATCTATAAGAACCCAAAGACAATGAAATGTCTGATACTCAAACATGGCTTTAATATTCAACAGATTTTGGATCGTACTGACCAAAATTGTTAACGTGTTTCAGAAAATGTTCATTTTTAATTATTGTTTTGATCTTAAAAATATTTCAGAACAAGATACCCCTGGATCATGCCCATATTAATCCAGCAAAGGTCAATATGCCACACCCAGAACACAGACAGGTCTGGTTGTAGAGTGCACCTCTTCGTGCCCTGACCCCTGCAATCAAATCCAATCCAAATGGCGCATAGAATGCAGCTTGCAGGGCCGATGGGTCACGGAAAAAGGAAAGCTGTAGCATGCTCTAGTACCATGAATCAAACCCGACCAGAGAAAGGTTAAAAGCTCCTGGGCCCCTCAGACACATATTTCACCAGTCTGTAATAGGATCAGAGCCCCCATAACTCTTTAAAAAAGCCATCGCGCCCTTGTTTTTTCCTTCGGACCGTTTAGCCCTCGAAGCGAAAGTTTGTGCGTCTGAGCGTTTTGTGCGTCTGGTCAAGAGGTTACGAGGAAAGTGCATTTTCTCTCTGAAACTCGATTTCCGTGGTGCGCTGCAAAGGACACGGTTTAAAATGGAGTCATAAAGTACTTTTAATTCAAGCGCAAAACCTGCCCTGCCTCCTGACGACGCTGAAACCTTGCAGGCATGACCGAAATCAGGACGAAAGACCGACCCTTCTGTCACGTGAAATAAATACCCGAGAAAACGAAATGCTAAGAAATCCAGAAGATCCGTCGCAGTTTTGTGTTACTCGTTCATGCGTCTTTAGCGTCATCCTGAACATAGCATTACAATTATGCACACCCATTCAGGGACTGAATGGACAAGGTGGAGCTGTTTGACTCCACGACCCTCTGATCAAGCGTCCTCTTAAACAGATCCCTGCTGAGTGAACACGTTTGCCTGTGCAGGGGATAATTTGGTACACTGAGAAACTCCAGAGCAGGCTTATTTGGATTCAAGCCGGGTGGGGGAGGAAGGGGGGTGGGCAGTGTGAGCGGAGAGTGGTGTGAGTCTCAATCTGCTCCATTGCCATGCCAATCAACAGCCAGAGCCCGCCCCCCTGTCCCCCACAGGAAGTTACCTCAGCTACTGTGCAGCAATGGGGCAGAGAGAAAACCACAAACCTCAGAGTTGAAGGGGGGCCATTCTGTCCATGCCGGTGGGAGACCCCCTTTTGGGAGGTGGGGTTGGGTGAACGGAGGAGTTTTGGTTCCAGCGGGTCATTTGTCATCGTTGTCGCAGACGGGTGATGCCGTGGGGCAGATTGTCGGCCGCTCGTTCGTTAGCTCGCTCAGTGGAAGAGGCCTGCTGGGAAGCTCAGAGGAACTGTTAGCAACACAGGCCTTCCGCTGTTGAAAGAGAAGCCAGCGTGTCGCTCGTTAAGACAAGCTGCAGTAGTCACATGGGGCCCAGATACAGTGCCTAAGCAAACACAGCCTTTGTGGACCGGGTCACAATGGGCTATGGGAACATAGCGCCGGGATCAAGCCCTGATGCACTCCCCCTACTGGTGAAGTACAAGAACAACACTTGTAAACTTCAGGCAGCCATTGAGACGGTACACTGGTTGGCTTAGGCAAACACATACGGCATTGCTGTGAAAGCACACTCAGTCTGGGAAGATATGGGTTTGCAGGCTCCATCACTTCTTTGCTGTCAACAGCTGTGTGTGTATATTCTTTTTGCCATACCCGCCTAGCGGATCCTGGTCAGTGCTAATTGAAAAGCATGTTGTTGCTATCAGAAAACACTGTGGATTTTGTGTGTGTGTATGTGTGTGTGTGTGTGTGTGTTGTGTTCGGGGGCCCAGATCAGGTGATGGTAATTGTTTTGAGGGGGTGTTTGGTGCAATGCCAGGGCTCAGAGATGGGGGCGTTTGTCAGGGGGTGACCTCAAGCCCACTCGGGCCCACCACCTGGCCCTGAAACTGGAGCACCCCTCACAGCAGAGCGTTCACTGCACACCTGGACGAGCAGGTAAAAAGCTCCTGTGTGACCTATGTTACTGCTGACAGAGCAGCACTACAGCTCTCTCTATGGGAACAACTCTTCCAGTGACATCACCTGACTGACCAAAAGAAGAGGGGAAAAAAACAACCCTAAAATTAAACCTACTGGAACTAACAAGCACTCACCATAAAAGGGCGCAGCTCTGAAATGCATAGTTTTAAACTGACGATTTTTAAGGAGGGGGGACTTTTTTCAAACAGTAATTTGAAGCTCACAAATAATGACTTGTGTGTTTGGCCCTCTGTACAATGTGTGTTCTTGAGTGGGGGGGCCAGCTCTGCTTCCTCCCAAAACAATGCACCACTTGAGAATGGCTCCAGGTAGGGGAGACAATGAGGCAAAATGGCCGAACGAAGAAAGCGCTTCCATATGAGCTGGTGAAATTAAATGAAACACGCAAAGGGAAGAAGAGCAATTCAATTCAATTCAAGGGCCGGGCCTGGAGCAGAGTACACAGACACGGCCAGCTTGGGCCGATGATGACAGAGGGTGATGACATCACAGGACATGCAAACCGCATGGCGTGACAAAGAGCGCTTAGAAAACACATTGTTCCATCCAACGCTTCGCATTCGTTAACTTTTAATTCCGTCCACAGAAGATCTGTTGATCGTAAAATTAAAAACTTTAAATCTTGTAGCTAACAATTTAGCAGTCTTGACAGATTATATATTAGATGATGTCATTGCCATCCTCTTCTGTCCAGAAAAAGCTACGATAACCATATAAAAATATATGAAGAAATGAAAAAAACTTGTTTATAAAACAGCTGAATATTGATTTAATACCTCTGTCTACAAATACTAGACAGTTTTATTGATTTAATTTTACAACTATATAATTATGAAAATTGTGTTTGCTTTTAAAGAAAAACCTTAAAATAAAACCTCTGTTAAAAATGTTATACTAATCAAATACGTTGTTAAATCAATGGCATGTTTTATTCACAATATTTTGCTACCAGGACATTTTTGGGAGATTTGAGTTATAGTGCAAGAGAGCCAATATTTGTTTTATGTTTTTACTTAATGGAACCTCAAAAATGTCTTCATAATCTTGTTGATTTGCCCTGCCAT
>CM040759.1:6222214-6242214 GCA_022829145.1 Albula goreensis | reverse complement strand
CAGTTTCCGTGGAGAAAAGGGCCCGACTCACACGGACCGCCACCCACATCGGCCTTCAAAGGCCCGGCTGCTGATCCCTCTGTCTCATGGCTCCACGCGATGCGACCCGTCCAGACTCTCTGAGCACGCACTCCACATGCCGTGCCGTGCGGAGGGACCCCCCTGAGGCCTCCAGTCCTCGGCCCGCATGTACTGATACAGGGGCGCTGTTAGGAACCCTTTAAAAATACATTACATCAGCCCCCTACTAGACTATAGATAACATTGACATGGTTTGGGGCCCCTGACCAGCCTAAGGGCCCCCTGAATCATTATCACCTCCCACAGAATTATCTGTTCTGATATGTTTTATATATATATCCAGTGTATTTATTTACCTTGCATCTTTAAGGTAAGAGGGGGACGGGAGGGGGGGGGGGAATGGAGGTGGGGATTGGGCGGAGGTGGATGGGGCGGAGGTGAGGAGTGCCCAGGTGACTCTGAGACACCTCTGCCGCAGACCGGCTGTTGTCTTGGCAGGAACAGACTGCGGCAGATGGAGGAGAGGAGAAAAGAGAAAGCTTGTGTGTGTGTGTGTGTGTGTGTGTGTGTGTGTGTGTGTGTGTGTGGAGCAGGTGACCATCTTTGTTCTGGGCTCACTTTCTCTGGATCAGCACGCTACAGCAGCACACCTGTAACACGCAGAGACACTCTTTCCCTTACCTCCAAACCCACCTCCTCACCATATTCCTCAAATAACCAAATGAAAGTGCGCCTGCTTAAAGATCATCTTGCCTCCCTGATCTCAGAGAATCTACTCGGTTTTGAATTCATCTGAGAACATAAGAACATAAAAATATCACAACAAGAACAGACCATTTAACCCAACAACGCATGTAATTTACAGTATGTCACCAACATTTATCCTATAACCTCAAACCCATTTGCTCATATTATTATTATTATTATTGTTATAATAATAAAAATATTACTATGCCATGATGCCTGAGGTCTGCTGTATGTTCCTCAGAGGAAGCCCAAACATCTTTGCATTTGGCAGTGATGACAAACCGAGTACATTGCGATGACAGTAGAATTGATGACCTACTCAAAAGGAAGAAACATAAAAATAACAAACAAATCCAACCACTAGCCCTCTTTTTCAGTTGTATGAAGAAAGTACACATGCACTGTTACACCTCTTTGCTTTTTAAAAAATATGAAATCTTTTGGGCTGGTCTTCTAAATCTGAATACTGTTCTCTGTCACTAATGTTCCCTTGCGATGAAATGTGCTGCATTTTAACTTTAAAACTTAATGATTTTGCACTTATTTGACTTCTTTGACTATTTCAGAGTAGTTTTTCTAGAATATTCTCACTGCTGTTAGCGACCTCAAATCTATTCACATGGGGTACATTTAAGGTCCCTTCTTGCAGCATGAGCAAAATTTGCCCATTAACTTTTTAAAATTATTTTTTACTGTTTTTTAAAAAAATGTCATACCAAAAAATAACTAGTTTTCAGAAACATGAACAGGCACAACATCTGGCTCTGAGAGATGTGTGAATGCAATAATGTCTGCAACAGCACAGTTAAACAGAGAAGTAAAACCGTCACCATGCACATGCCATTTCGCTCTATGTCAGCGGCACACTGCCTGTTCGCAGATTTACAGATTCGGGCACAGCACACAGCAAACCTTCCAGCGTTGAATTAACACTAGCAGTGTACATATGAGTACCGTTGATGTACCTCATATGTACACTGTCAGTGTTAAATTAACACTGGAAATTTTACCGTGCAGTGAGATCTGCTCCCATGTGAAAAGGTGTGCGGTGAGCCCTGGGGAGAAACACGTCAGTCCTCCTGGGCCGAGGCACACTTCCTTCAGTCCATCAACACCCAGCCTCTGTGTGCTGTGAGCTCACACACATCAGCTCTGGAGTACCGGTGAATCCGGCACGAGGGTGCGGAGTGCTGGGGGGGCGGCGCTGTACCCAAAAACAAACAGAAACCTGAGGAGACCCAGCATGGGAGAGTGGAGGAGAGGTGGAGGAATGGGAGTGGAGGCAAGAAGGAGCAAGATGGGGAGGGAGGGAGGGATGAAGGGGTCTGGAAAACATTTCAGTAAAGACCTGAGCTGGCTGTGGTCAGGGGCTGTGACTACTTTGCTGGCCACTTGGATACCTGATGATAAGTTGTGGCACTGCTGTTGTTTTAAGGGGGAGGAGTTATGCCTTCACTCAATAAGTTGCTCTCTAAGCATTTATTAATTCTTTAACCATAACCCTAGAATAAAGTCAAAATACATTCATAACATTTTAACTGTAGCATTACCTCTGACTACATAAGACATACACTGTATGTTGCTTGTGTAATAATTCCTAAACATAGCATAACTAATAAATAAAGCATTTATTAACCCATCTTCATGATACTAAATAGGATATAATACATGCAATAACGTAATAATTGGATACAGCCAGCAATGGCACTCACATGGCTGTGGCCGGAGTAGCAGGGCTTTGAATAGTGTTATGGCTGTTGTTATAATGCATTATGTATCATGACCATAGCATTATAGATGCTTTATTTAGTACTTATGTCATGTTTATGTATGCTTCATGCATGTATGTTATGTGTTAGCATGTGCTATACTTTGTGACCCAATTTAAAAGCAAGGGAGGCACTTGAGAATACAATGGCCAGTAAGTGGACTTTCAAGCTGGGGGGCACGTTTCCACATTTGGGCCCCCTCTCACTCTTGGCTGGTCCATGGGTCGGGCATGCAGGCCAAATGGGCCAAGGGCCATCACAGTGCACCGCAATCCGCTCGCCGGACTAATGTCCCCAGCCACCCCGTCGGGGGAGGAAAACATGCTTTCAGATTAAAAGCGTCTTTTTTAAAAATCCTTAAAGCATCTTTAACACCCTGGCCGAGATAAGCAGGAACAAAGGAGCGGGCTGGAGCCATGCAGATAGGGCCGGTGCCAGTTGCGTTTGCATTGCATCGTGGGACGCTGTGGGGGTCTGGACACTCAGCGCTTCTCTGTAATCAGTTGTTTGTTGTCCCTCCCCAAACCTGCTGCCCCCCCACCCTCCCCCTTCAATTCTTCAGGAAAAGCAGAACCAAATTGACTGAGGGAGACAGCAGAAATAAATAACCATACGGACACAGATATATAAATACCCGTTCATTTTTTTATTATCATTATTAAAAGTGTGCTTTAAAAAAAAACAAAAGAAGTACCTAAAACATTAAAATAAATACAAAATATAACAGTATAATAGATTAATAAGGAAGTGAACAAAACACAACAATGCCCCCACCCTCCTCCAAAACAAAAGTGTTTCTCTTTCTTCTTTTTATCTCCAAAATGTGAAAGATGAAAACGTGTCCCTTTGAGGCACAATCCTCCTGACGGGGGTTTTCAAAGCTTAGAAAGCAACCCCCCCCCCCGAAAGCAAATCAAAGATGCCGCGAGAGTGCCATTGTTTTGGTGACGGCGAGGGCTGAAACGGGACCTCCGACTAAGCATGGCTTGAAGGCAAGGGAGGTAACTGACATCAACGGTATTTGGTTCTCATGGAGGCAGAAAGGGAACATGAGCAATGTTCACGCACACTGGAGGGCGCATCTGGACCCCCAACCCCCCCGTCTCTGTCGCTGATGTAACGGTCACCGTTGTCTTCCCTCTAATTCAATTAGCGTCATTAATTGGAAGCAGGGAAACAGTCCGGAAACAAATAAACAGACCGCCAGATCCGTTTTCGTGATTGGAATCATGGGTTGAATAAAGAATAAAAGTGGGGAAAGTGTGGGAAAATTAATTAGAAAAATACACAAAAAAAAGTGATGATTAAAAAAGGAAAAGAAAAGACGATTATGTTACGCAGAACAGAAACAAACTGAATCTCTACAGGCATCGAGAATGTAAAAACACCCAGAATGTCAGTGAGGAAAAAGCGGTGAGGGATTATTTAAAATAGCAATATATGTGTACATTATTATAAATAAATAACTTTCAAAAATACATTTGTTTTTTTTTTATTATTTCATCTCAGCACACCCCCCACTTCCCCTTCCCCACCCTCAAAATTTGCTAAGCTTTATAAGCAGCTAGGTATGTTTAAAATATGGCATATAAAATACATAATTCATACAGAGGGCACTCTGTAGTTCAGAACATCCCCCAAAAAAACCACAACTGTGATTCCATGAGTGACTGAGAGAAGCACTGATTGTGAATTTTTTACTGCATACTGTAACCAAGATCAGTGATGCCTGCAGTCATACGCTTGAGTATGGGCTTGAGGTCTTTTCTGCTTTGCTTTTGGAAATAAAAATTTTTAAAAATGGTGGCAGGTAATTGGAGATCATTATCAAGCTGTTCTGCATTCTGACATTTGCTGGGTGGAACAGCATCTGACAATAGGTATAGGGAAAAATGTAATTCAGCTCAACTTTTGTTATACCACAAAACTTTTTCTTCCTTAATGAATTTCTCCAGTTGCGTTAGCGTTAGCATTAGCATTGTTTTGTGCACACCATAACTTCAAATCCGACAGGCTCGCCCTGACCAAGGTACTGGATAAACTCTCCTCCCTGAGAGTGGGGGGGGGTCTGTGCGAGCTCTGCATTAGACGACCCCTCTTATACCCAGGTCCTATCAAAGACAAATGTCCCTGTGATTGGATGATACTTGTACAATGGGGGGGGGGGGCATGGGTTCCATGGAGAGCTGTGTATCCATATAACCACTGCGCACACGCACACACAACCGCCCCCAACTCACATGCACACACAGTGTAGATTCAGTCATAAGAGGAACTGCGGTAAACAAAATATTACACCCTCTCATTTTCTTTAATATTTGTTCAGAGAAGTGCACTACTCAGAGCATGGTGCGTGTCCCAGAGCCTGGCTGTTCTAGTCTTTCTGGGCACTTTTGTCTCCATGCACTCACAAACCACGTCCAGGGTTTCCATGGTGAATAATCAACCCTGCCCACCCCCGTCCTAAACCGCACACCACCATAGGCACGTTCAGTCATCCCACCCGAATATACGCCCCGTCATCTGGTAGAACTTCATGTTGAAGGGCCTGTAGAAGTCCCTTAGCCTCTGCACCACCTCGGGGTCGATGTTGGGGTGGGTCCGTCCTTTGGTTTTGCCCAGGCAGTGGGGCTTGCTGCTGCCCTCGGCCTTCTTGAGGCAGGGGAAGCCCTTGGTCTGGTTGAAGTAGAAGTGTTTGTCGGTGATGATCCTCTTGAGCCCCAGGAAGTCCTGGACGCGGCCCAGCTCCCCGGCCGGGTCGCTGATCAGCCTCTCGCCGCTCACGAACAGGATCTGGCGCATGGGGAAGAACTGCAGCCAGTTGTCCAGGTGCTTGGCGTAGATGCCGATCTGGACGGCGCTCCAGGAGGTGTCGATCAGACCCGTAGTCCTGTTTTTGAAGGTCAGGCTCTCGAAGGTGGGAATGTCGGGCTTTTTGGACAGCGTCTGGGTGTAGTCCGAGATGGCCCTGGTGACGGGGTCCCGCACCACCACGATGAGCTTGGTGTCCCGGGACATGGCGTAGATCCGCGCCGGCGCCTCCTTGGTCACGAAGTAGCTGGGGGTCTTCTCCATGGTGATCTGGCCTTCCAGGGTCTTGGGCATCAGGTCCCTGAGAGAGAGAGAGGGGTACCGGGTGAGACCAGGAGAAAAACAAGGATATCTTACATGTCACTTACAACTTAATGGATCAAGACTTCATGTCTATGGATTAATTAGCATATTGGGAGGTGTGTGGAGTTTGTTACTGGAGTCTAGGCCTTTGTGATGTCAGCAAAGGATTCTACAGTCACATTATTTGATGTTCTCATATGGCTTAGTGATGTCACACCCTTTCCATAATCATGTATGAGGGCCCTGGTTTTGCATTATACCCCAATACTGAGTATGACTATACTGGACTCAAAGTCCAATATAGCAAAGCACAATGACAACGTTCTCAGAGCTGTGAGACAATAACAGTAGTCCAGCACACACAGTCATCTGTAATGGCAGTACTGTCGAGGACAGCAGGAATAAAAGGGTGAGCATTTGAGCCATTTTGCAATCTTGTAATTCAATCGCCAAACCACTAATACGTGGTGTTTTGGAAATGAGCTGCCTTTTTTGAGCTTGATGTAAATCAACAGCTGCTGTCTGGTAAACAGAATATCCACAAGCATGCATTAATGAACACGAACACAATCCTCATGAGTTTCACATATCCACAGAGACTTATTTTACTTAAATGAGCTCAACTGAAATAAATAATAATAAGGATAAGGATACGGGGGGAAATAATATCCTGAAATGTGATATTACATATTTTAAAGCAAAATTAGGCCGGCCATTAAGTGAAAAGATAACTTCTGGGTTTATGACATGTGACAATTTAATTCTGTGCTTGAGCTTTACAAGGGCTAATATTTATTTGCTTAGCAAGCCACCCTCGTCCAGGGCCACTTACAAACTATTGGTTTACACAGCTGGAAACTTTGCTGGGGCAAAAACAGTTAAGCACTGAGAGTGCAAGAGTAGAGCTCTAACATGGGAATCAAACCTGCAACCTCTGTGTATCTTGGGTACTAACATTAATCATGCCTGTGCCATACTGACTGTCACCAAAACAAAACATTATAAGAATGGTTTAGACTCTGGCCTCCAGTCAGTGGTCTCCTGCCATTTGAGGAATAAAATCAGCTTTACAAAGACTACAACTTCCACTCAGACAGAATGGAAGTGTCAACACCCTCCAGAGGCAAAGCCATCACTCTGTCTGCCACCACACTGGTGAAACGGGTCAGTGTCTTTGGTATCTTGGCATGTTTCTGAAATGCCAGAAAAGGAAGCATATATGTATGCGAGAAGCACCATAACTTGATGAATAGTAAAACCTAGATAGAATTTTCATATTTTATCTAATTATTCCTCTGAACATCACACATAGAAAGAAAATGATGTCCAGGTGACATGAAGAGGCACAGTGATTTTGCTAAGCCAGAGCAGATGAAAGGTGAAATTCTCCATTCTGTATAAGAAATTGATGACAGACATATTCAGGGTATGTAAACTCTAGCTATAACCTAAGACAATCCAAATCCAGAAATCTAAAGATAACGAAATAATATAAAATCTTAAAAGATATTTAGCACAGTGTTATATAGAGGGCTTCTGCAGTCTCACAGACTCCAGACCCAGCCCCATGGATGCCTCCCTAAATCCCTGCCCACCCTCTTAGTTCTGGTCCTCGTCGTGCAGCCGAAGACGAGGGAAGACGACGGCTCATCTACTCAGCTGGGATCCCCCCCGCCACCTTCCCGCCCCTGCCTACAGGACAGTGACCTGAACCAAGTGGATAAAAGCAGCTCATCAATGATTAAGCCGCCTCTTCTGCCATTTAGAGCCTCTGCAGAATACAGCTTTAAAATTCAGAGAAGTACAGAACACGCCCTTCAATTATTCATCCCGGCCGCCGGCAGGACTCAGAGGCCAGGCCTCACCCTGACAAAGTGGGCTCCCATGACAGCTTGGGGCGGGACACAAGGCATGGGGATCTGGGCGTGGGACGCTGGGCATGGGGCGCGAGGAGACGGGCACTGAAGTCCCCAGTCTCATCGGCTTTTAACGCGACTTTTTCTCCTACTAGCACAACCTTGGGCCTTGCAATCAACTTCCATACCCTACCCCAGACCATGAAAGTTAAGAGTTGCTAATTTTATATTATGATGTACTGTACTTATAATGGGGACTAGGCCAAAAAAACAACAAAAACACACATGGAAGTAAATGTTTAGGAGCAGCACACATTGCAAAGTTAATGGCCTATTATGCCACTGATTGTAGTCCTTCCCACAATGCAAATGGGTCTATATGAGAATGCACATTTATGCCAACAAATCCACTCTGAAATCCACTGTGATGCTTTTTATTATGCTGGCCTTTTCCATGCTGTATTATGTCGAAATAACTTTCCCACACTCGTTATCAATGATAGAAGTGAACATTTTTGTTTCTGAGGATCCATGCTCGTTATCCGTGGCTAGGATTGATGCGTGTTCCCTTGAGAGACCCTGCTCCACTTTGAAACCCTGCTTCAGCCATTTCACTCTCCTTCCATATCCGCGCCCCCCCCCTCACCCCATCCCCCACCCCCATTTCAGGTTTAAAACCAACAATCATCTCCTCAGGGCGTAGAAATCCGGTTCTTCCTTCAGGGCTTGCCACAAATCCCCACGTCCCTGGAGTCAGTGGTTCAGAGAGGAACGTCGAACTGAAAAGCGGGATAAGTCATGGAAAGAGCGAGGGAGAGAGGGAGCGAGGGATGATGCGGAACAATGACACCGGCCCAGAAATCGACCGCAGTCTGACCCTGGAGATCTCTGTGTGACAGGGGCTCACCTGCGGGAACAAGCTCCACTTCCGTCCACATTATTTCAGCCTGGCTCCTTCCACAGACGAGCCTCTTTGACGCGGCACACAAGCGCTTCAGCGTAAATGACACCTGCATGGTGGGGCCGCTATTCTCATGTAAAGATAGCAGACTCCTACACGCTTTGGGCTTAAGACAAATTAGATTGATTGCAGCAATGTTACCTAGGGTGATCAGATGTCCCCAATTTCTGGGGACAGCCCCCGATTTTGGGAACCTGTCCCCGGCTGGAGCTTTCCCCGAAAATGTCCCTGATTTTTTCTGTGCGTTCAAAACCGCCTGCAAAATGATGTTATTGTGTTATTGGATGTTATTATGACTGGGAAGATGATTAAATGCACTTTGCTGAGCCATTGCAGTTTGACCATTTTATTATGTGCTCCACAATTTAAACTTAACTCACCATTGTAATGTACACTATGATTTCCTGACATGGTTTACCATGTTACAAGATAAATTACCAGAACCAGAACTGTCCCCATTTTTTTACTTCAAAGATATTAACATTGGTCATTTTAATGATACATGCCTGCCAAATAAAAAAATGCTCCAGGTTTTCATTTCAGAAATATGGTCACCTTAGCTTAGCCTAACCAATATCATCTTCTTCAACCCTGTGTCGAAGACCTACAGATTATGATTAGCGTCCGATTGCGCATTCTATTCAACTATTTCAGACCCACAGAAAGGAGGTGAGGTGAGTTTACTGTGTAATTGACAGCTTTAACCAGTTATCTGACAGCTGAGTAACTGCAAAATCCAGAGCATCCTACACCTAATATAAAGCCTAATCTACAGTGGAATACAAAATAGGAGCTCTTGTACAAAACAATTAGAAAGGTCCATTTTTACAGTGATCCTGGGTGGTTTCATATAATACAGTTAATTAGAAAAATACAGCTATTAAAGTAATGAATTGCATGCTCTTTTCACTGAAAAGCTCCCTTAAAGAGAGAATTTTATATGTACATACATATAAAGAGTTTTAATTTTTATTTTTCAGACTGAAACTGTGGCTTTAACCATGCCAGTTATGGGCCTTCAGTAGCTGACTGTCAAGGAAATAAATTATTTTCTTATTTATTTGAACAATAATTGGATGAGTTCCGCTTGTAGCGTTCCAAAACAGAGGACAGGGCAGGAATGGAAGCAGAGAGATAAGAGCAGAGCATAAACGAAAATGTTTTTTCCTTAAAAAAAAAAAAAATCTAGATCTAGACCAAGATATGTTGGTGGGGAATGAGAGGGGTAGTTGGTGCTCTTTCATAATTTATGGATAGATAGGTGAACCTACAGGTGGTCTCGCAGATCCCTTGCTCCCACCCCTCCCTCAAGTGAAAGCACTGAGCACACATTCTGTGGTGCTCCCTTCCCCCCTCCAAGGATATGGTAAAGACCACCTATACATATGCTCACACACATGCTCACACACACACACACACACACACACACACTCACACACACACACCCACACACACACACGCTCACACACACATACACACACACACACACACACACACACACACACACACACACATACTATTACCTCTCTTATAAAAAAGTAATAAGCTTGCTTTAAAGCAAACATCCATATTTGATGCATTGCATATTACTCATCCTTCGTGACGCTTGGTGTTGTGCTGTTATGCAGACTTATTTAAGCCACCAGGAGATGGGGTGGGGGGGGGGGGCTTGGAGTATGGGTGCAAGGCATTATGGGAATGACCATAATATGTGAGGACCAGTCCTAAATGGCCACATGAGTTCACAAAGCTCACGACGTCAAAGAGCTCACGTTTGTTTTCAAAGGCCAAAACTGGCCGAAATGGAAACCACAAACCACAAAAAAACCAGCAGACCATGCGGCTATCCAGTTTGGAAACCCCTGCTTTAGACTGCCCTTCAGTGATATGGCCTGTTCTACAGCAAGAGCATCTTAAAGAGCCTACACCGTTTGGACTAAACGGACGTTTCGGGGCCTCCAAAGGCTGCAGCTCTGGATGGGACCACAGGTGGTATTTATTACAGGTATGGCTCTTGGCAGCCCATGAGGACAGTGAGCTGTAAAAGTGTATATATTTCAATATAAAATGTGGCCAATTCAGTTTTTTCCTTTTTCTATATTCCAATAGTTCCATCTGTAATTCGTCTGCACAAGTGCCTTCAAGGTAGGTGAAATGTACTTTATTTTAAAAATATATATTATATTTTTTTGAGTGAAACATTATCCGAACCACTCACAGAAAATAAAATATCTGAACATTAAAAGAAACAAAATAAAATATCTGAACATTAAAAGGGGGGCACGGGGCTAGCCTGAAAAGTTCCAGGTTGTTCTCTAAGGTGTCCTGTTTTGCGAACCTGATATGCTTCAGCTATTACAGAGCTCTCTGTTAAGTACAGTATCCTTGCCTGTTTTTCCCACATGTTTGGCTTCCACTAATATTTCATCATGTGAAGGATTTAAAAGCAAAGAAAGTGCACTGGTGCTTTTCAAATAAAACACACAAAAAAAAAAAAAATCTCCACAAAATGTACTTCCAGAGAGAGCAAAATGCAAAAACCAAAACGCGAGGCGGGCGCGGCTTGCTACCGTTCACAGCTCCGGCAGGACCCAGGTAAAGAAAGCACTCTGCCTCATGAAACCGCTGAGGAGGGATTTTCCATCCTGGAGACCCAAAAACGAGGTTTTCAGGGGACTTTTACTGGCGGCGTAGGTGATATAAGTGACGCAGTCCTGGCTACCTTTCCAAGACTTTTCCTGAGAAATTTACAGCATCTCCAGCGTGAGCTTTGATGTCTTTTTTTTTTCGGCACAGTGAATATACGACTCCCAGCGCACGCCGAAGAATGAAACGCAGACCGCTCCTACTCTCTGATGAGTCAGAACGTATGGCCCGGCCCGGCCCAAACGCACAGAGAGGACCTGGATCTCTGCTCTTTCTCTAACGTTATGTTTCCAGGCTTCAATTACAGCATGGCTGTCTTCTGTAATTACTGCTCGTATATAAAAAAAAAAAAAAAAAAACCTGCCGCGTCGCTCCAGTGACGTGAATATGAGGTTTATTCCACTGTCCCAGGAATCCTGAACTTAAACCCATGAACAAGTACAGCTGGGGATTCAAAGGTGGGGATGGTGACATGAAGCATACATACACACACACACACAGAGCACAGAACATTTAAAAGGAGCACAACATTAGTGCAGAGTGTCTTCATATGGCAAAGTGCATATGTATATATATACCGTCATGAGTCATACAGACTACTTAAATCCCATTTAACCAGGCATTCCACAGTAAGAGGTAATGGCATATCTGTCAATGTGTCCTTTGTAAGGTTGTCTATAAAAAGAGCACTTTAGAATTAGGAACCGCAGGCATTACTGCTGTTTGCCTCTGTTCCTTACTCATCTACCACCATAACAGACAGACACACATGCCACATGTACACGCACACACCCACACACACACACGCACACACACATACAGTCAAGTATATATGTACATAAACACAGGCACGGACACACTATTTATTTGAACACTTGTGACATGAATACACACACACACAGACATACACACACACACGTGCACACACACACACGCACACATTTATCTTAAACCTTAAACAAAAACAAGAGCTGCTGTGTGAATGTAAGTGTATGAGAGAAATGAAGGGGACTGCGAAATGCGCTGTGTATCCTCACTGTAAAGCCCACACAGTTACTCACCCCCCCACGGCCATTCCCTGCATTCCGCCTGGATGCTCATCTCCTAATTAGCTCAATATTTTCGTTGGGGGGGAACTGAACCCACTGCACACTTGCCCCCTCCCCTCTGGTCAGCCATTTTCCAGGTCACTGGGTGTAAGCTGGGGTCGCAGCGGCTGAGGGCCCGAGGGGGTGGCAGTGATTTAGGGTAATGGCCTAAGGGGGGGTTGCCGGGGCAATGATAGCTGGTCTGACCTACAGCAAGGGCTGCTTTATGTACCTGTCATCGCCATGGCAATGCACGGCATCACCTGCCTTGGGGGAGTTTACCGCAAAACAGCAGCGACATGGACAGTAGGGCGTACAAGTTCCTGGGCTCTGGGGTGGCGGGGGGTTGATGGGGGTGTTGATACATGTATTTCTCTCTCCCTTGTGCGCTCTCAAAAATGGCAGAGATACATTTCAGCTCCCCGCAGCACATATGTGTTAGTCATTCCCTCCAAGGTACAGTAATGAATCTTCATGGCACTGTTCTGTACCCCCTTCACACAGAAACTATGACTAAAGTTACAATGGATGTAGCGTGCAGGGTTTTATCCCTCCTTCAGGTAACATAGAAGTATATATCTGCACCCGGTGAGGTAGCTGTGATCGGCGGTGAGGACAGAGGGGGAATAAGGTGAGGGAACTGTAGAGACACCCTCCTATGGGGGCGACTGTTATACACTGATCTGATGCCTAATTTTTGGAGGGTTTTCATCTGTACCTCACAGGATGTAGGGTCAGTCTCCGGGCAGGACGGTGTCGCTCTACTCCTGAGCAAAGCCGCTGCACCTGACAGACCTTGCTAAAAATCCAGCAGTGTGAATGAAAAATGAGTGTAAAAAATGTGAACTGTGTAAATTTCGTCGGTTATGCACTTGCCAAATGTCCAAAAGTCTGTGTTCAGAGCCTGTTTTGGGAGATTAGGGATGCGATCATGTCCACGTCCTGCTCCGTTTCTGCCCTCCCGAGGATCTCATCACCTGCCCTTGTCCTCTTTTGGTTTTTCACCTCAGTGATCATTCCTTCACACCATCCCCCTTTCAAAACCTCCTCTCTTTTCACCCTGTCCAACTGAATTCCTCCGCAAAAAGAAGAGAGAACATGCACACACACACACACACACACATACACACACACACGCACGGACACACACACACACACACACACACACACACACACAACCGCACGGTATGCTTGGTCTGAAGCCCACAGTCTCTTCCACGCCAGTGTGTCCCCAATAAAAAATTAACTGCGCCAGCACTTACAGGAGAGATGGCACCCTTTCATGCCTGGGAATGGCAAAGAGAAAGACTCCCTCCACAGACAGGAGAGCGAACACGTTCTTCTGCAGTATTTACTTGCAAATGCTCTTATCCGCCAGGGACAACTTTCAACCGTGTACATTTTTTTAATGTATTTTTTTGTCGATAGTGCAGCTCGGCCTTTTCGAGGGAAACTACAGCGCTGCGTTGCTCAATGGTGAGCTGGAGAACCCGACTCTACAGCTGCATTTGAAAACTCTTAAGTCCTGTCTTTTAGCTTATCAACAGAGCAAGGACAAGTGAAAGCAAAACTGCACAAGTCTCTCCTGGTCAGTCATTGGTCACCTCAGATAGGAGAAAAGATGACTGAAGGGAGGGAGGGTGGAAGATGGGACTCTTCTTCACAGTGCTCAGACTGGGGCCTATGAATTTATTATTCCAAGAACAGCCATGAAGAGCCAAGAAGAGTGCACTCATCGTCTGCATGCTGAACTCTTCATCTTGGTTGCCTGTTGGATTCAGCATTGATTTTAAATGTATCTGACAGATTTTTAAAGCATTGACTGGCACAGCAACAAAACTCTTATCTGATCCTTTAACTGGATATCAGCCCAACCACTCCCTCAGATCTTCTGAAGATAGTCTTTGTATTTTAAAAAGAAGCTTCCTTTTACTTCTACACCTATGCCAGACACATTAGCTGAAATACAGTACTGTATGTGTACAGCATATTGGCTCTGTAGTCAATGCAGGTACACTACAGTATCCCATGCAGCTGTGATAAAATGGTGTTCGCACAGCGTCCAAATCACATAACGTTTCACTTAATTTCACTTAACTGGTTGTGCATTCTGATCTTTTACTTTGTATGGCAGCAACTCTGCGTACAATATGAACACACACACACACACACACACACACACACACACACACACACACACACACACACACACACACACACACACAACACATCCCTTCCCCCCCCGCCCCCAGCTCTGGTCAGTATGACACAGGACATCTCCCCCGCCTCCCCCTGGCTGATTAATGCTGGACAAAGCAGCATCCCCTGAAGAGGCTGGCATTCTGGGTCAGATAACAGACTGAGACAACAATTAAGACGAGCCGCGGGCAGGAAGCCGCTTTTAGAGTGGCGCAATTAGCAGATAAGAGAGTCGTCCTTCTTTCCTGGAACTCCGCGGCGGCCGAACCTCCGCTCCGCGTAATGGGTGTTTTGATAAAAAACAGCATGGAAACAGATCGGCCAGGCACGGCAACAGAGGTTTTGCGGGCCACGGAGGCAGGTGCTGGGGTCTTGATTTAGGGGAGAGTCACGGGTTCAACTCCAGATCGGGACACGTCTGACACTGCGCTGATACAAGCGTCTGGCGGAAAAAAAATATCTCACATGCTACGCAGCTGAATAATGTAATACAATACATGAGACAAAAAGCCTGTGTGTATGTATAACATGATGAACGCTTATATGGAGTGGTGAAACAAGGGTAAATAACTGTAGGCAAGAAGAGTGATGTCACTGCGAGAGGGTACTGAAGCAAAGTGCGGGGCTGAAGTCCCTGGTCGGGATATTACATTTATGCCTCTGTACTGGCAGCTTTTTATTCCATCTCTCCAGCAACTGCAGCCATATAAATGCGTTGCGGAATATGTGTAAGATGTAAAATTTAAAGCGATGTTAGTCGTCTTGGGCAAGTGCCTGCGCCGAAATAAAATAATATAATGATGGCATAATAGAGGCTGCTGGGTAAGCTCAGACCCAGGGTTCCGTGGAGTTGAAGCCGTTTGATGTTGGTTATGCAGTGTGCCACCAGGCTCATTTATGATGGTGGGTGATATCCCAGAGGCGCAATGCTCCACAGCGCCTCCTTCTGGTATTAGTTCCATGTGCGATCCACACTACTGCCATCATCTAATAAAATCTAAATCACCAGCTTGAGAAGTCTTCCAAAACCCAGCAGCTCTCTCTATTCAAACCATGCCAGCAGTGAGTATAAAATAAATACAAAATATGAAAAATAATAAATAACACTGCTGGATGGACGGTACGATATTGCGGACAGGAATTCTGCTCCCTTTCAGCACAACATTTCATAGCTTGGCCTTACGCTGGCCACCCCTAAGTAACGTAGGAAAAACCTGTTCAGCTCTTTCATCCTGACTCCAGAACACTGAAGCAGCCATAAATTTTTAAAACAGAGGAAAAAAACCTGGAGCCCCAAAAATGTGGACTAAAGTTTGTTATTGAGTGAAAATTAACGGCAAATGGAGTGTTGGAATAATGTTGCACTATGTGCTGAAACACAAGCGAGTGACTGTATTTTTTCACAATTCTTGTATAAATAAATTTCAGCAACACGCACTTTTCTCGACATTGAGTGCCGAGTGTTTTTTGTCCCCCTCCCTTTTCCATATCGGCTACCACTGTGTGATTTACTGAAATTTTTATAGAGTTAGCTTTGCAGTATGTTCTTATAAATTTATCAGCAGTGTTTTAAGCAGACTGCTTCTAGCTTGGTGCTGAGTCTAAGTCCCTAGTTTATTGCGTAAGGGGGAAAAAAAATAAGCTGTATCTTTGTGGCGACCTGCTTGTGAATTATTTACCCTCCATAACTGTGGAGAAAAGGCAGGCTTAGAGGTAAGAAAAGAAGCAATTCACTAGAGCCATCGGAAAAATCTAAACCTTTTAGACACTTTGAATGAGGAGGGGGGGGGGGAGAAAGACAGAGAGAGAGAGAGAGAGAGAGAGAGAGAGAGAGAGAGAGAGAGAGAGAGAGAGAGAGTGAGAGAGTCAGAGAGCAGTCCATACACTCTTAGTCCCTCTAAATTAGTCCCCCTCTCTAGAGTCTGGCTCTCCGTACAACAGCAAATGAGGTTCTGCACAAAGCAATATGCCGCGTTATCAAACTCGCTGACCACTCTGCGCAGCCTGCTGGGAAATCTGGACCAGGCTGTACGCCGAATAACGCAGAGGCAGATTTCAAATGAGCTACCAGAGAAGGCAGATTTAGGAGTCGTTCACACCCTGATTACAGCTCCCTCCAACACCCCCGCCCCCACCTCCACGTGGACCCCCCCAAACCAAAAACGAGAGAATGTACTTGTTGAAATAAACACATAGGATTTGAGCGTTACTGGGCATGTGTGTGGCGTGGGTCCGCCTCTCTGACATGGCGGGCAGGCATGTGCATTATTTTTTAATATGAGTCTGACCTAGTTGCGGGGAGTTTGCTGGGAGTTGGGCGCTGTGAGAGAAGGCTGCTGATGGGGTTGGTTGTGTGGCCCTGTAAGTCCTGCCAAAGGATTAGCTTCAGCTACAGCCCTTTTCTCTTTTCCTTCTCCTCCCTCCTTCTTCTTCTTCCTTATTTTTCCGCCGAGTCAGTTTTCAAGGTATCAACAGCCTCAAAGAGCTAAGACCTCCCTCCCAACCGGAACTTAAACTTTTAATACCGGAGCTCATTTTTCAAGGTACCGGGTCTGAGCAAGCTCAGCTGAGAAAGCGCTTGTTCCTTTGATTAAAGAACTTACAGGTCCCATTCTTCAGCTCATCACATCAATTTGGGGTGGCAGTTATAATGGTTAGGAAACTGGACTCAGAGGTTGCAGGTTCAAATCTCAGCTGGGGCACTGCTGTTAGACCCTGGTGCACCTTAATCACTTTAGTAAATGTCCACATACAGCACAAATGCATGCCGTATACCAATGTAAACAGTTCATACTGTTCTGGATACGAGGGGACTTTGGTCATGGGACCATTTTGCTGGAGCAGCTCTGTCCATTCCACCCTCTCACAGCCCACAATTTAGGCTAATTTCCCAAAGAAGGCCTTCAGCTGTATCAAAACTTTTGGCAGCAGTTTCGGGAGTGGGACCCAGGACTACACCTCCACAGACAGCGAGAGCTCAGTGCTCTGGGACACGTAGGCACTTTAATTATGTCCCATTTTTTCACTCTGGGCCCCCTATCAAATTTCTGGGCAGTTATCCTTTGATAAATATACAGTATCACGCTTTTGGCAAACCCCCTCTTTAAGGGTCGATAAAAAAACTAATAATAAAAGTAATCGCGCTAAGGCAGAATTTTGCTGGTGCAGATCCTGCTTCTTGGATGCGGTCACTGAAAAAACAGCACCTATGGAAGCAGCGCATTAAGAGAGAGGCAAGACCACAAAAGCCCTGGCTTTACTGATGGAGTATTTTGTTCTCAGCGCAGGATGAGATTACCCTCCAGTGAATCCATCTCCAGTCCAGTTAAGATTCGCTTACCGAATCCTTATACGCAGCAATAAAAAAATGACTAAACTGCAGGATTTTTTTTTTGTTGTTGCTGTGCGGAAATTAAAAACAGTGCTTCTCCTGTGTAGAAATTCATTGCTCACGTTCTGGTGTAAATCTGCAGTTGATCACTGAAAAATGAAGAGTACCCAATCTTAAGGGCTGTGTAATGTGATCTTGATATTTACTCCATGCACATAAGCACTGTCAAGGTAGCATAAAACAAGCAACAAAAAGAGTTTAAAAAAAGCTCTTTTATTTCCCTGAGGTTTTACCATGTGTGGGTAAAACTCCCATTCTGGTCTTTGAGACATCCATACAGCGCCCTGTCCCAAAGCATGACTCAGAACTGTGTTTGTAGCGTTGGGAGGAAAGCAACACACACACAAGGGACATCAGAAGGAAATAAAATGGCCGCTCATTAAATTAAATGAAATTAATTTCCTGCCAGCTCGGTCCGTTCCACGAAACAGCGTTTTAGTGGGGCTTCACCCTCAGGCCTGCCTTCGAGGGGCATTCCCTGCTTTCTTCAGCTCCCTCCTGTGACCTCATAGACGTTCTACAGGAGCCTCTTTTTTTATATAAAGTCTTATAAAATCGGAGTTGATCGTTTCACAGCGGACATCCGAGCCAAGAGACGTGAGCGGACTCTTGACAATGTCAAGAAAAAAAAAAAAAAGAAAAAAGGAGAAGTTACAACCTCTTTAGAGTTGCATCGGTTCTGTGGGGTGAAAATACCCAGTACCGCTCCTACAGTTAAAAGCTCAACTCCTGCCAAGCCTACTCGCTGATTTTACCCAAGGAAATAACCATGAATCGGTAGCAGATAGTTGTGATGTAAGAGTTAAAGGAATGAGTTGGAAACGTAGTGCCACCTCATTGTTCATCAGCTTTAGGAGCACGTAAGCCGCACCACACTGCTGACATGCCGGTTTTCTGATGGTTTTTTGGATCATTGGGTATAATCGCTTTCAAACTATAGGATGTGATACATGGCTGAAAAATGTTGGGATGAGTCAAGCGCGACTCGGCTATGCCGCACTGTTTCACCCACACTTTCCTCAGCTCCAAGGGTAATGGACATGAACGTCTTAAGAGCTTAATGTGACACCTTATCAGCATTTAAATTCCCAAATTCAGGCGGAGCTCCCCTCAGACAATGACGATTTAGAATGTCCTGCATTAACCTGACAACAATCAGTACGATTCGCTTCAATCCACAACTGACCATTTCAAGATATGGTTTCACTGGGATTTCACTCCAATTTTTATCATCTAAGTGAATGGAAGTATCTTTTGAATTACTGAATAAAGTGTAGTGATGAAATCCATCCATCGAGTTCACTATATTTCCAATCAGAGCCTTTAAGACATAAATGAAGGTTCGGGATCTTGTTTTAGTCTAATACAAGCTGAAATCACCAGTACATTTTCTGAATCCACCTTCTACAAGTGGGTTAAGTGGGGAGGCTTTAGACAAAGGTGACATCATCGTTCAGCGTGGTTGGATGGGATGTTCTGTTCATTTTCTTTGTCAGGGGCTAAAGCATTACATGCGACACATTAGAAATGAGACAGATAAATTATTGTTAAGGTGAGGGCCGACACATTAAATTATTTTTTGGCAGGAGCTCCCTTTAATGACGAAAGTGCACTGCACTTAAGCTTACATCATGGTTTGCTGAACCAAGGGACTGTGGTGTTTTGACTAAAGTTCGCAAGCCTTTTAACTGCAATGGCCGCTGGTTTTTAAGTACCATCTTGAAAGCTAATGCCTGCTACTGAAGGTACACAGAGATGTTAAGATATCTCTGAGGTAATACAGGCGTAAGGAGGTATTACGGTGTTATGACGCGTGATATAGGGAACACGTGTGTTTGATGTGGAAGGACCCAGTCTTCAAAGCGATGGACATGTCGGTTTTTCTTCTTAGCGAGGCCTCTCTGGGGGGTTAACCTCATGATCCGTCAGGAAACAGACATTACAAAGACACACATCTGCACCCCGTTACAGCTTTTATCCCAAACCAAAACCACAACAGATCGATGCAGGGGGGTGGGGGCCGGTGGAGGGGGGGCATGGGGGGCTGTGGTATCCTCTGTATGGGGTCGTGTCCGACCCGCACCCCCCATCTGAACAGATACTGTACATCTCTGAAGGATAAGTACCAGGAGGATGCGTAAGCTCTGCTCTGCCTTCGGTCTGCAATGACGATCTACTGCTTTTTAATCCTCTGTCCTCCTGAGAGTC